>WAAF01018159.1:0-78082 GCA_013400475.1 Tricholaema leucomelas | reverse complement strand
CCCCAGCTCCCTCAGCCTCTCCTCACAGGGCTGTGTTCCAGGCCCCTCACCAGCCTTGTTGCCCTTCTCTGGACACCTTCCAGCACCTCAACATCGCTCTTGAATTGAGGAGCCCAGAACTGGACACAGGACTCCAGGTGTGGCCTGACCAGTGTTGAGTACAGGCGAAGAATAACCTCCCTTGTCCTACTGGCCACACTGTTCCTGATCCAGGCCAGGATGCCATTGGCTCTCTTGGCCATCTGGGCACACTGTTGGCTCATTTTCAGCTACTATCTACCAGTACCCCCAGGTCCCATTCCTCCTGGCTGCTCTTCATCCACTGTGTCTCCATCCTGTAGCGCTGCTTGGGGTTGTTGTGGCCAAAGTTGTAGTCATCTTGTCTGTGCTTCCAACTGTTTTTTGAAAGGATATGACTAAGTGACAAATACATAGTACTTTGTCTCTGGTGCTTTTTTTAAGCTGAGGCAGTTCATTTTTGATGGTGAGTAAACCTTTATGTCAGTTGGACATCCCTCAAGACTCTTTCCACAGTGGTATGCTAGTAGCTTTAATTCTTTCCTTTGTGATTTTCCTGTTGAATAAGGATGTCCCCTCCTATGGATGTCGATTTTTTTTTTAAGGAAAGAGCAGAAGCACAGAAACATCCCAGGTAAGTCAGATGAATATGTGGCTCTGTAAGGCAGAGCAAGGTCACCTATGCACTCACTTTAGCAGGGCATTGTAGAGTTTCTTTCCAAATTTTTCTTTCACAGATTGGGCAGTGTCCCTAGGGAAATAAATGAGTATATGTCAGAAAACAGGAGAATCCAGGACAAGCACAGATTCCTGCTGCTGGAAATTAAATTGTGCTTTCATCTAAACTGATGGAACCAAGAACACAGAAGGAGATAGAGCTCTGATTCTTGAAGCTCTTTTACTCAGTCAGCAGCCTTACTGATACATTTCAACACAGCTGAGAAGCTGGCCTGCATCCAGAGATGAAGGAACTGTGAGAGCCAGAAGCAGGCCTCACTAATGATAACTTCAAATACTTTGCTCTGATAGCAGACCACACTTTCATCTCAGCTATGAAAAAGAGTACATGTATGTGACTCTGTGTAGAAAGACATGATTGTTAACATTGGACATTAGTCAAGACTGAGAAGTCTCCAGTTTCACTTAATCTAGTAAAAAGATGTAAGAATCAAAACCCTAGGGATTTTAAAGCAAGCCTCTCCCTTCAATTTCTGCCCTACTTCCTGACTCGAAGATCTTTGAAAACAAATGTTAGACTATAAGGTAGCTGGAAAACTCAGGCTGTGTTTTAAGCTAATAATAAAGCCTCTGGCAAATAGGTGTCGTGTTTGAACTAAGCAGGAGGTCCAGTTCTAGATGCAAAGACTCATTTCTATTTCTCTAGTCCCTACTGTCCATATCCCCTAGTTAAAATAACTTGGAAAAGTGTAGCTGCAAATGCTACACTGTACATGTTGGCAAATTAGCAAATGCACTTGAGTCAATCTGAGTGAAGCATCCTCTTCATGGAACTTTCCCTGACTTTATGATTACTAAGAATGATACTTTGGACTAAGACAAGGGACAATAGTTTGAAAGGAGAGAAGAGGAGAATTAGATTGGACATTAGGAACAAGTTCTGCACCATGAGGGTGCAGAGAGGGAGTTGAGGCGCCATCCCTGGAGATACTCAAGGTGAGGCTCAAAAAGGCTCTGAGCAACCTGATCTAGTTGAGGATGCCCCTGCTCACTACAGAGGGGGTGACTCAATGGCCTTTGGGGGTCACTTTCAACCCAAAACATTCTATGATTGTATGATAATGTTGCATGTGATGATGCAGAGGGTCTCTTGCGTTCCACAGAGCACAATGGGAACAGCAGCTGGAAGCAGCATTTTTTGCATAATTCCACATCTTAGGTTTCCCTTCACTGTTACTGTTGTGCCTGCATTACTGAGTGCCGTGCAGTAGAGACACAACAGGGCAAAGCCTGTGCATATTTAGTTTAGTTTAAGCTTTCCTAATATCCTTATATCAATTATTTATTATGTACCTGCTGTATTATATTACAGAATCACAGAATTTCTTAGATTGGAAAAGACCTTCAGGATCATTGAGTCCAATCATTAGTTTCACACTGACAAGTCCTTGACTAAACCAAACCCCTCAGCACAACATCTAATTACTATGAATTGCTATGGTTGGAAAGCACCACCAGGATCATCCAGTCAAACGTTACATACTTCATATCAAAGTCAAAGCAAAGGCCAAAAGTACACGTTGCAAGCATGGTTGTTTCTCACTGCACTCATATTATTTCCTACAGTTCTTGCCTACAGAGCTCTCCTTAAAACCTCTGTGTTACCCCACTTTAGCCACCTACAGTTGCACAGATCCTCCACAAATCTGCAGATGGCGACAGCCTGCCCCAGATCAGAGGATTCCCTTCACTCATCTTGCTGAAGGAGTATAGCATGAACTTCAAGGTCCCTTCCAACCTAAACCATTCTGTGAATCTATCAGCTTATCAGGCAGTCCTTATTTTGTGGGAACTCAATGGCATGTCCAAGTGGACATTGCAAACAGGCCTATGTCCAGAACCAGTACTGTATTTTCTAGGGGCTTAGACTTTGTGACTGCAAAACAAGAATCTTTTGCTAAAGAATGACAAGGCAACTCTACAAAAAACAACCTAGGACCAAAAAAAAGAGAAATATTTGTCCTTATTTATCATTCCCATCACTTTCATCCCCACAAATGCATTTGAGTTACCCAAAACACTCAGTTTTAGCAGAGCAAAAAAGAAAGGGCACCATTCTTCATTAGAAACCTTTGCAGGTCTCCACAAGTCGCTGCATGAGGGCCTCAGTAGAACAGCAATTACCAGAGCTGCTTCCTGACTGCTTGTCCTTTCAGGGTTTCCACATTGAAGTTGTTTGTCTTTGCTGGCATGATGAAGAACACAACAACTGTAACATCAGCGTTATGAACCTACATGGATACAAGATGGAGAGGAACAAAACAACATCTCAGTCCAAGGTATCATGACCAACTTCAACGCTAGGAGTTAGGTAACACTAGGTAAAGACAATGCAGCTGGATTTGTTCTCCAGGAAGGCTTTAATCTTATACTTAATCCTTTACCTATGAAGTTTTGTCAAATCAGAGCAGCCTGAGGGGTGAGCTCAGTCATGTTTATCAAGATGTGAAGGGCAGTGTAAGGAGGACAGAGCCAGGCTCTGCTCAGGGATACCCAGTGATAGGACAAGGGGCAATGGGTGCAAAGTGAAGCAGAGGAGGTACCATGTGAATATAAGGAGAAACCTTTCTCTGTGAGGGTGGCAGAGCCCTGGAGCAGGCTGCCCAGAGAGGTTGTGGAATCTTCTTCTCTGGAGACATTCCAAACCCATCTGGATGCATTACTATGTGACCTACTCTAGATGATCCTGCTGTGGCAGAGAGGCTGGACTGGATGGTTTTTGGAGGTCCCCTCCAACCCCTATCATTCTGTGAATCCTGTGAGAAAAGCATTTGCTGCAAATCTGATGGTTTCACCTGCTGGTTTCTGCTGTCCACTAACAATGTTCAGGAAACAGAGTCCCCGAGGCATTCCTTGCACGGAGCAGAACGAGATGGTATCATGTTAGTAGCTATTTAAGTGAAAGCTAAGAGTGAAGTGCTCAGCTGTAAACAGGAAATGGTTTAGAACTGCCTCCATTCTGAACTCCAGACACACAAACATGCTATCAGCATGCTGCCTCTCAGACTGAGCTATTACATAAACCTATAGCAGTCATCTGTCATCTTAAGGTTCTTCCTTCCCTCTCTTCAAGGCAGCTTCAAAGTCCATCACGCTATGATCCACCCATGACAAGCAAAGATCAGGTTCAAGACCATCTAAAGATCCTGAAGGTGCACAAGGCACAGAATCACAGAATGTTAAAGGTTGTGGAAGAAATTATTAAGTTAATGTGAGGTGACCTTGGTTGTGTGAATGGATAAAGAATTTCCAGAAAGTTCTTAGGCTCTAATGGTGTATTAATAAAAAGTGGAGGCTGAAGAAGTGTACTTAAGGCTTTGAAAACCAGGGCATTTTTTTGGCTCTATTGACAATATGGTATCAAGATTTTTCTTTCTATCATTTAAATGAAAGAGTACAAAACAGCTGAAAATTGATTATTAATTAATTTTCTTGGGTTTTTGATTTAAATGTATCAGTCTTTGGAACATATCTGGAGATATGCCAGTGGCATCCTGGCCTGCATCAGGAATGGTGTGGCCAGCAGGAGCAGGGAGGAGCATTCTGCCCCTGTACTCTGCACTGGTTAGACCACACCTTGAGTACTGTGTCCAGTTCTGGGCCCCCCAGTTTAAGAGGGACATTGAGATGCTTGAACTTGTCCAGAGAAGGGCAACGAGGCTGGTGAGAGGCCTCGAGCACAGCCCTACGAGGAGAGGCTGAGGAAGCTGGGATTGTTTAGCCTGGAGAAGAGGAGGCTCAGGGCAGACCTTATTGCTGTCTACAACTACCTGAGGGGTGGCTGTAGCCAGGAGGAGGTTGCTCTCTTCTCTCAAGCAGCCAGCACCAGAACAAGAGGACACAGCCTCAAGCTACACCAGGGGAAATTTAGGCTCGAGGTGAGGAGAAAGTTCTTCACTGAGAGAGTCATTGGCTACTGGAATGGGCTGCCCAGGGAGGTGGTGGAGTCGCCGTCCCTGGAGCTGTTCAAGGCAGGATTGGACGTGGCACTTGGTGCCATGGTCTAGCCTTGAGCTCTGTGGTAACGGCTTGGACTTGACGATCTGTGAGGTCTCTTCCAACCTTGGTGATACTGTGATACATTTTCAATGACCTCACTCTGCTCTTCAATCATGACAAGGCCTAGGTCTTGTCCTCATTAAGATACTCCACAAAGCCACTTAGAAACATTGCAATACCTGAGAAAGCAGAAGCAGGGAGAAGTGAGTGGCTCCCCAATACTTATTCACCAGCCACTGCCACACTGTGAATTTTAATGCTAAATTCTTATTCAGTGTGATAACAGCACTCAAAGATATAAAACCTCATGCTCAGGTTTCAGTGAATTAAGTAATTTGCTTTAAAAGTTTGGGTTTTTTTTAGTTTCATCATTCAAGGATTATTTGCCTTCTCATATGAAGAATCACAGAATCAGTCAGGTCGGAAGGGACCACAAGGATCATCTAGTTCCAACCCCCCTGCCATGGCCAGGGACACCCTACCCTAGATCAGGCTGGCCAGAGCCTCACCCAGCCTGGCCTTAAACACCTCCAGGGATGAGGCCTCAACCACCTCCCTGGGCAACCCATTCCAGGCTCTCACCACTCTCATGCTGAACAACTTCCTCCTCACGTCCAGCCTGAACCTACCCATCTCCAGCTTTGCTCCATTCCCCCTAGTCTTGTCACTCCCTGATATCCTGAAAAGTCCTTCCCCAGCTTTTCTGTAGGCCTTCAGATACTGGAGGACCACAAGAAGGTCACCTGGGAGCCTCCTCTTCTCCAGACTGAACAGCCCCAACTCTTTCAGTCTGTCCTCATAGCAGAGCTGCTCCAGCCCATTGATCATCCCAGTGGCCCTTCTCTGGACACACTCCAGCATCTCCACATCCTTCTTGTAATGGGGGCTCCAGAACTGGATGCAGTATTCCAGGTAGGGTCTCACCAGAGTGGAGTAGAGGGGAAGAATCATCTCCCTCGACCTGCTGGCCACACTTCTGATGCAGCCCAGGCTGAGGTTTGCCCTCCGGGCTGCAAGTGCACACTGCTGGCTCATGTTGAGCTTCTCATCCACCAGCACCACCAAGTCCCTCTCCTCAGGGCTGCTCTCCAGCCAGTCACTGCCCAGCCTGGATTTGTGCTTGACATTGCCCTGACCCAGATGCAGGACCCTGCACTTGGTCTTGTTGAACCTCATGAGGTTGGCTTGTGCCCACCTCTCCAGCCTGTCCAGGTCCCTCTGGGTGGCATCCCTGCCCTCCAGCCTGTCTGCTGCATCACACAGCTTGGTGTCGTCAGCAGACTTGCTGAGGGTGCACTCAGTGCCACTGTCCATGGCACCTTCATGTAAACCTTCAGGGTAAATTCCTGAATCATATTTTCAATATTTTCCTCTGAAAACAAGAGAGGTAACCAGGGGTTAACTTCTTCAGCTATGCAATCAATTACTTTTAAGCAGTCTAAGACTGTTATATTGTCTGATGGTTCAGAGAGAGCTTTATGAAAACTCTGAATGTCCTGTAATGACTTTCCTAGAAATCAGGGTATGGCATGGAAATTCCTGCAAGTGACTTCCATAGTAAATTAAGTTTGAGCATCAGCTCAGTGTTATCTACATTTGCAGAAGCTTCCTTACCCTCAGCAAAAAGTTTAACCTTGATAAGGCTTCTAGAAACATGTCAGCTCCTTTGTTGGAGAACTCATATCTCCCAGCAATGAAGAAAAATAAGGTCTTCTCAAGACTGAAGTCAAGGTGTCTGAAAGCAAGGAAACAGACAAGTACATAGTGTTTCACAAGAGATAATAAAACAAAACAGGTAACAGCTGTCTAGTCTGGAGGGCTCTTTAATCTCAAATGTAATGAAGGTGGGCTTTTCTGCTGGTCTTTGGATTAACATCTTAGGGAAATGATGAAACAAATCAAGAACTTCAGCCTCATCCCACAATCTGTGAAGCAGAATTAGAACCAGTGTCTAAAATTCCCTTAGCTTCTGACTGAGAAATTCCAAACAGATATTTGAGTATGTACAACAGAATCACAGAATGTCAGGGGTTGGAAGGGGCCTCCAAAGATTATCCAGTCCAAACCCCCCCGCCAGAGCAGGATCACCTAGAACAGGTCACACAGGTTGGTTGGAATGTCTCCAGAGAAGGAGACTCCACAACTTCTCTGGGCAGCCTGCTCCAGGGCTCTGCCACCCTCACAGAGAAAGGTTTCTCCTTATGTTCCTGTGGAACCTCCTCTGCTCCAGCTTGTCCTGCCATTGGACATCCCTGAGTAGAGCCTGGCTCTGTCCTCCTGACACTGTCCTGCACATCTTGCTAAACATGAATGAGGTCACTCCTCAGTCTCTTCTTCTCCAAGCTAAAGAGCCCCAGCTCCCTCAGCCTCTCCTAAGCAGGAAGATGTTCCTCTGCCTTCAGCATCTTTGTGGCTCTGCACTGGACTCTTTCAAGTAGTTTCCTGAGATCCTTCTGAACGGAGGGGTCCAGACCTGGAAACTGTATCCCAGATATGGCCTCACCAGGGCAGAGTAGAGGGGCAGGAGAGCCCCTCTCAACCTACTCACCACAGCCCTTCTAATCCATCCCAAGATGCCTTCTTGGCCACCAGGGCACATTGCTGGCCTCCACCAGGACCCCCAGGTCCTTTTCCCCAGAGAGGTCAGTCCCCAGCCTATACTGGTATGTGGGATTGTCCTTTTCCAGATGAAGACTCTACACTTGTCCTTGTTGGATTTAGTTCAGTTTCTCCCTTCCCAACTCTCTAGCCTGTCTAGGTCTCAACTGAATGAAGCAGGCAACATTTCACCTCCTCTGTGAAGTACTTGTTAGTCTTGCTGCTTTGGTTCTTGCTTTAAATATTGTAGGACAACTACAGCTAAGGTTTGAAAAGTAAAAGCATACCCATAGAAATGACCTCGGACGAACTCTTGGATCCTAGACTTGTACATGGAGTGCAAATTCTGAAACTCATGCATTGCTGAGAATTTCTTAATGTTCAAGCCATTTGGGGTGACAACATCTGGAAAAGCAGAGAAAAGGCAGAGGAAGACATCTTCAGAGCCAGGGAAATCTTTAAGAAAAGAACTAATGTCTTTCAGTTCTGGGTAACTGAACAGATTATGGACTGGAATTACTTACAGAACCTACTGTCTGGCACAACAGTCAACTCCAGAAGTCTACTGCATATGGCACTCCACTTTCTACAGCACTGAAGTGGCTTTGTACCATTTTGACTTTGTAGCATAGAACCTGATGAACAGTGAGGTGTCCCCTTGCCCTTTTGTCCTGACAAGACTTAAGGAATGTCTCCACTGAGGCATATGGTTTTGGTGCAATAAGCTTTTTACCTTTTTATTCTTGATTGCACTGTTGCCTGCTTTATCAGCAGAGATTGAAAGCTCTTGAAAGCTGAAGGTGTTCTACACTGTATGTCAACAAAGACATATGTTCTGTCATGAAAAAACAGCCAGCATCTCCTGTGATCCCAGTGCACAGGGTTAACTCCTCACACACAGCAGGGACCAGCCTCTCCTGTGATCCCAGTGCACAGGGTTAACTCCTCACACACAGCAGGGACCAGCCTCTCCTGTGATCCCAGTGCACAGAGTTAACTCCTCACACACAGCAGGGACCAGCCTCTCCTGTGATCCCAGTGCACAGGGTTAACTCCTCATACAGAGCAGGGACCAGCCTCCCCTGTGATCCCAGTGCACAGGGTTAACTCCTCACACACAGCAGGGACCAGCCTCTCCTGTGATCCCACTGCACAGGGTTAACTCCTCACACACATGAGGATTACTGGTGGGAGTACAATCTCTTGCTTGGCTATGATACAGGACCTGAACACTGCTTTCAGTTAAGTATGCCTGAGATTCAGAGATTCCTGTCTCTTCACCTAGCAGTAATTGTTTTCATGTCTAGTATTAAGTATCTGACCTAATGCAAACCAAGAGACTCAAGATGATCTTAAAATAAGTATGCTGTCCAGGATTCTTGTCTGACATTTCTCATGCAGACACCACAGCTACTTCTAAGGAATTCCTTAAAATGTACTCTGCTTCAGCAGTATTTGTATTTCCCTGCCAGGTAAAGTGATCTCTTATTAATCTTTGTCTTAAAATGTGGTTTGAGACTCTCTAGGTTAGGCAGCAATAGACAAAAATATAACCTTTGCTAGCAACCATAAAATACCAACAATTTTACTGGATCTGTCTTGAAATACCACATTTGCAACCAGGAAGTCTTGACTTGTTAGGTACTCTGAGTTTGGCTCTCAGTGACCAAAAAAAGCAGGATCTTGGTGAACCTGACAAGAAAACTGCTGCCCAGTCTTAGGAACTGCTCTGAACAAGGACTTAGGTAGCCTCATACAAGTCTCTCTGTAGAGCCTCCCTACCCTCAAGCAGATGGACACTCCCACCCAACTTGGCATCATCTGCAGAAGCATTGAAGTACTGATTCCCACTAGAACATTTTTCCACTCATGATTTTCTCCTAGGCTTTAGAGTACCAACTAAATTTTTGTCTAGCCCTGTCAATATGAAGCATGACACCTGTCAACATTTTTTTAACCCAAACATTAAATATGTTTATTTGCTTTCTTCAAAGCTACAGGAATAGACAAAAAGAAAGGCCCAGGCCTCTGAATCTCTGTGCATGGAACTTTTCTCCAGCTTGAACTGAAGTTCTACCTGTGTGCAGTCTGTAGATTTACCTTCACAAATTAAACTGGATTCAGACTCACTTCAGTCTCCTAAAATCCTAGTGGGAGGTGTCCCTGCCTATGGCAGGGGGTTGGAGCTGGATGATCCTTGAGGTCCCTTCCAACCTAAACCATTCTATGATTGTATGACTTTTAAGAGTAGGTGATGTGAGGAGAAGGCTAATACCAATATAAAGCAGCTTCAAAAGTCTGATATTCAGAGGGCAAGTCTCACCTGGCCTGTTAAGATGGAGTGACTACATAAGGGAAGAGCTATGGATGTCATCTATCTGGACTTCTGTGTAGCCTTTGACACCATCCTCCATAACTTCACTCTCTCTAAATTGGCATATTGTGATGGTTTGGTAGTTACCTACCCCCTCACTCTTGTGAAATCACCCAGACTAGACTCAACCAGCTGGAAGTTAAGGAATGAAGCTTTGTATTTACAGCTTAGCACAATATGCAAGCAGGTATTTACAATATATACAGCTATATATAGAACTATACATGTTAAAAGTAATACAGAAACACAACAGCCCTTCCAGAAATCAGAGTCCCCAGGAGAGGCTCCCAGCCACCCTTCCACCTTCTTTCCATCCCTCTACCTTATCCCAGAGTATACCTTATGTGCAAGGTGAGTTTGGAGGATCAGCAAGGGGGCTAGAAAGCCCAAGTGTTACACAGAAGCAGCCCAGGGCACCCCCTGTGACAGAGACACACACAGACACTGACACTCCCACTCTGTCTTATCTGTGTTTGTGTTCTTGTTATTATACATCTCAGCAAGCCTCTGAGTGAAGTAGACATCACCACTGTTTCCTTTTTCACAGCCTATAATCTAATTTTTCTCACTAAAATATTCCATAAACTAGCACAGCATATGAACAGTTTTGTTAAACTTTAAAAGAGTGTATCACTCATCTCAAGCAAAGCAACACACCTCACACTGTAACAGCTGCTGAAAAGTAGCACAGAAGCACAGGTCAGGGCTTGGCAGGTACCTCCAAAGAACATCCAGTCCACCCGCCCTGCCAGAGCAGCATCACCTGGAGCAGATCACACAGGAACCCATCCAGGTGGGTTTGGAATATCTTCAGAGAAGGAGACTCCACAACCTCTCTGGGCAGCCTGCTCCAGGGCTCTGGCACCATCACCATACAGAAGTGTCCCTTCACATTGAGGTGGAACCTCCTGTGCTCCAGCTTGTACCCACTGTTCCTTGTCTCATCACTGGGCACTACCAAAATGAGCCTGGCACCTTTGTCTTGACATCCACCCTTCAGATACTTACAGACATTGATAAGATCCTATTTCAGCCTTCTCTTCAGAAGACTAAGCAGCCCCAGTTTACAAAGGTTCCAGCTTCTGCTTTTGTGACTGGACCTGAGTATGTTACCATCACTAAAAATCCTGCTATAGACAAAACTCCTGAAGCTAAGTCTTTGCAAAGAAAGCCTAAGACCCATGGAGTTCTGCTGATGTGCTCCTGAAATGGTACTGAATGCAGCTAGTAATGGTGCTGAACTTGATTTCTTCTGGATTGCAGCTAATAATGGTTCTGAACTTGACTTCTGCATTGCAGCTAATAATGGTTCTGAACATGACTTCTGCATTGCAGCTAATAATGGTGCTGAACTTGACTTCTGCATTGCAGCTAATAATGGTGCTGAACTTGACTTCTGCACTGCAGCTAATAATGGTTCTGAACTTGACTTCTGCATTGCAGCTAATAATGCTGCTGAACTTGATTTCTTCTGCATGTGCTATTGGAATGTGTTTCAAGTGATACTTCTTTGGAAGATTGATTCTTCTCTGCAGTACAGCCAGACACACTGCATATACATTAGCACTGCTCTCTGTGTTGAAATATCTGTCTCTATTGTTTTCAATCAGTCTGAGGAAATGTACTCAGATGAAATATAATAGTAATAATAAACAAACCCAAAAGACAATTCAAGACTTACCAGGATTTCTCTTAAGCATGTGTTCTGCTTCTACAGCTGTTATCTGTGAGACTGTGGTGAACACATGGGCACAATGTACAGACGCCCGTTCCATACAGTACCGGTGGTAGATCTGTCTCTCTCCTGCTTCCTTGTCAATGTCAAACTGTTAAATAATAGAACAAGAAAAAAGACACCTGTGTGATGTGCTCATCAGGCTCATTACCACAAAGAAGGTCTCTCTTTTAAGCTTGATTTCCCCAGGGAATATGCACCAGGTGATTATGGTGTTGTCTTTCTGGTCTTTTGAACCGTTTTATGAATTTCAAAGAGTTTGAAGAAGCAAATGAGGTCTGAGGTCCTGCATGTTAATGAGATAATGGCAGCTCTGCAATGGAAGAAAACCATAAATAAATGATCCTATGAAAGGTAAGGATCTGTGCTATTTGGCCTGCTGGCTGGCAATACAGAGAATAGGAGCCTGAGGGGTAACCTCATTCATGTTTATCAAGATGTGAAGGGCCGTGTCAGGAGGACAGAGCCAGGCTCTGCTCAGGGATATCCAATGATAAGATAAGGGGGGCAATGGGTGCAAGCTGGAGCAGAGGAGGTTCCACAGGAATATAAGGAGAAACCCTTCTCTGTGAGGGTGGCAGAGCCCTGGAGCAGGCTGCCCAGAGAATTTGTGGAGTCTCCCTCTCTGGAGACATTCCAAACCTACCTGCATGTGTTCCTGTGTAACCTGCTCTAGGTGATCCTGCTCTGGCAGAGGGGGTTGGACTAGATGATCTTTCAAGGTTCCTTCTAACCTCTAATATTTTGTGATTCTGTGAATAAGTCATGCTGCATATTGCCTGGGCTTGCTGGAAAACTTAGGAGGGCAGGAAAGTTGCTGGTAGCTGAATCACAGTATCACAGTATCACCAAGGTTGGAAGAGACCTCACAGATCATCAAGTCCAACCCTTTACCACAGAAGGTATAGGGGAGAGAAATAAAAATGGAATGGGGATGAGGAGAAAACCTGAGTACTGAGCAGAATGTTGGGAGTCATGGCTAGGTAATAGGGAAATGGAGTTGTGATGGACAGGTAATTCAGTCACGAATCCCAGGGCAACAAAGTAAACAGAATATGAGATACTTTCTGATACTCCTCCAGATGCGCTTCCTCCAACTCCATCACTGTTACTTGCTGCTCCTTTTACTTCAGTTTGAGCCCCATTAATTTCTAGAGGCAGATATGATCATCTCAACCACTAAAGCATTTCTAAGTCACCTTTAAGCCCTGCAGCTGCCCTTTTAAAAAGTGAGTTTACATTACCCTGGTGGAAGAAAGTGCACAATGCCTACTGAGCTCGTGCTTAAAGGTTCCCACTAATTATCACCAACTAATGATGTCCACTGCAAAGTTCTTACAATGTAGGCTAATAAAGAATAAGGCTAAGGGGATGCCAATGATGACAATTAAATTACAATCCTCTTAGTCTTACCTGGTGTAAGACTTCAGGCAGCAGAAGCGTTGATCTCCTAAGGTCAACAACATGGGCACCAAGGAGGCATCCGAGTTCCATGGAGAGTAACAATGACTCTCTGTGAGCTTTGTCATTACCACTGCCTAATGCTAGGTGCAGTCTGATTTTGATTGCATTTGACTCTGCAACTTCATTGACCATAATAGATTTAAACACTATTAGAGGCTGGGCAAACAGCACTTTCTATAGTTAGAATTTCCAGTCTAACCTTTGCCACAGCTGGTTGCTTTCAGTACTTCAGAGCTTAGCCAGAAGTAAAGCTATTTTAGATCACTTTTTTTCCCCTTCGTTTACCTGCTTAAGGTTGGCATAGAACATATGTTAAGAGATTTCAGCAAATCTGAACCATTTCAGGGAACGAGATTTAAGCAAATACTTCCCCCCCCACTTTTCATTATTTTTAAGTGTCTATCTACAGATGTGGATATCTGTGGCCCTTTGAGCTGATTTTCTAGCTCAGACATAGGGGAATAGAATAGAATAGAATCAATCAGGTTGGAAGAGACCTCCAAGAGCATCCAGTCCAACCTAGCACCCAGCCCTATCCAGTCAACTAGACCATGGCACTAAGTGCCTCATCCAGGCTTTTCCTGAACACCCCCAGGGACGGTGACTCCACCACCTCCCTGGGCAGCCCATTCCAATGCCAATCACTTTCTCTGTGAAGAACTTCCTCCTAACATCCAGCCTATACTTCCCTCGGCACAACTTGAGGCTGTGTCCCCTTGTCCTGTTGTTGGTTGCCTGGGAGAAGAGACCAACCCCCACCTGGCTACAACCACCCTTCAGGTAGTTGTAGACAGCAATGAGGTCTGCCCTGAGCCTCCTCTCCTCCAGGCTAAACAACCCCAGCTCCCTCAGCCTCTCCTCATAGGGTTTGTGTTCCAGGCCCCTCACCAGCTTTGTTGCCCTTCTCTGGACACGTTCCAGCACCTCAACATCTCTCTTGAGTTGAAGAGCCCAGAACTGGACACAGTACTCAAGGTGTGGCCTGACCAGTGTTGAGTACAGGGGAAGAATAACCTCCCTTGTCCTACTGGCCACACTGTTCCTGATACAGGCCAAGATGCCATTGGCCCTCTTGGCCACCTGGGCACACTGCTGGCTCATCTTCAGCCTACTATCTACCAGTACCCCCAGGCCCCTTTCCACCTGGCTGCTCTCCAGCCACTCTGGGAGAGGTGAATATTCCAGGGATTGGCCATATAATGGCAACAATGGATAAGTTAACACAATTTCATTGGAGCATCAAGAGCTTTTTATCTAGAAGCACAGCTTGTTCTTTCCCCCCCTTGCTGGCTCCTGCTGCTTGAGCTCTGCCTGCCTGCTATCTTCCCCCACTGCTGTTTTTGCTGCTTTGCCACCACTTGACCCCTTGCTCATCTTCCTTAAGGTTATTATATTTTTTTCTCTAGTAGTTTATTTATCTTTATAAATGTTAAACTATAAGAAATACAATTTCATCTTTCCCTGACTTCCAAAAAAAAAAAAAAATCTGTGTTGTGGTGAGTTTATTCTACAGGGAGAAGGATCCACCCTAACCTGGGACAATCGCTTACAACTCTTTTGTTAAGAAACTTTTACTCACTGAGTACTCTCATATTGTTCTGGTCCTACACTGCTAGTGGGAAAATGGCTTCCACTCTGATGGGTGGACTGTCCAGTGGACAAGGAACTGGTTGGGTGACTGGATCCAAAGGGCTTGATGTTCAGATGGAGACGGGTGTCAAGTGGTGTCCCTCAAGGGCGGTGTTTGGGGCAGTGCTGTTTAATGTGTTTTTCAAGAATTCGATGTCCATTAACAAGTATAAACCAAGGTCAGAGAGTTCTCACATTTCATTTTCTCTGACTATCCAGCAGGTTCCTCCATCCACAAGTAAAGCAAGACCTTGACCTTTGACCTCTTTAAAGTGGAGTAGGAAACCTCCCTGTGCACTTATGAGCAGGCTAGATGGGTGACTTCAGCAAATAAGCCTTAGACAAGTTGAAGGACAGGTTAAATGGAACTTAATTGATGAGACGGTGCAGGAGACAAATTTAGTCCACAGAGCACAGCACCAAGACAGCTGAGCTTGCTGTGACAGTATTAGCTCCAGAATTAGAGCAACGTGGGACATGGTGATGTATTGAGCCAACATGCTGAAATCAATCAGGACACCAGCACAGCTATTTTGCTCTTCACCCCCCAGACCAATGTTTCTGCTCAGAACTCAGCTCTGTGTCTGAAGGTTTGCCTGCTCTACTGTGCTAGTTTGAGCCTAGCTAGCATGTTTTGGTGAGAAGAGCTAGATGATAGGCTGGAAAATGAAAACAATGGTGTCTACTTCCCTCACAGTCTTGCTGAGATGTGTAAAGAAGAAAGGCAAAACAAAGACTAGGTCACTATCTCAGGCACCTGTGAACTATGCTCCATGGCATTCATGTTCACCAAGAGTAAATCTAAACCTCTGTGAAGTGCGTCATGCTTCCTCTTGTTTGTTTGCTGTTCTCAGCAGATGGGAACACTAACAAAGGCAGGACTGAAAGCTGCATCAAGAGAAAAAACACCTCTGAGGGACACTAGATGTTTATAGGATCATTTAGGTTGGAAAACACCCTTAAGATCGTTGAGTCTAACCCATGGAGTCTAAGGATTGATCAAGTTTTTAGTCTTTGTAAGTCACTGAGGAAGGAACTGAACTTCTTCAGTGACTTTTACAATAGAATAGAATCAACCAGGTTGGAAGAGACCTCCAAGATCATCCAGTCCAACCTATCACCCAGCCCTATCCAGTCAACTAGACCATGGCACTAAGTGCCTCATCCAGGCTTTTCCTGAACACCCCCAGGGACAGTGACTCCACCACCTCCCTGGGCAGCCCATTCCAATGGCAAATCACTCTCTCTGGGAAGAACTTCCTCCTAACATCCAGACTATACTTCCTCCAGTACAACTTGAGACTGTGCCCCCTTGTTCTATTGCTGGCTGCCTGGGAGAAGAGACCAACCCCCACCTGGCTACAGCCTCCCTTCAGGTAGTTGTAGACAGCAATGAGGTCTGCCCTGAGTCTCCTCCAGGCTAGGGAGTAATAACTTCAATTTTCACTTCCCTATATTTCCAGTGTTTCTCCCAGTGAGGATTCCCCCTCCTCCTCACTGACTGTTAGAGACCAAGCAGATTATTAGGAACATACATGATGGCAAAGAGGGGAAATTGTCTCCCTTAGAAGGCCACTATAATTTCAAAGCAAAACAGGAAGATGCTCCACAGGCAGAATGCTTCGGAGTAAAGCTTACATCTGCTGCAATGCAATTTGGAGGAAAAAATTCAGCTCAGTTCTGTTCTTCCTATGGATCCATGTGATAATTGTAACATTTCATTCCCATCTTTAAAAGGTAGTACGTTAGGGGATGCAGTAGGTAATCACTGGGCCTCTCAGTATGACATTGTAAGACAGTTCAGGTAGTCTCTGAACGCCTAAGAAGAGGGCATCAAGCAGTTGTAGGATGCAGGTCTTCTGCTTCGTTTGGAAACAGTGACTGCTCACTGAAGTAACAAGTCCAAAACAGACAGTCTTACTTCAAAAATGATAAAGACTAATTACAAAGGATTTGTAAAAGCACAAGAGGAATGATTTGAGAGTAGAAAAGGAAGCAAGATATACTAGCTATGTAAATACTTCTCTGAAAGGGAAATTATTTGCTGCTGATACTGTTCTATGCTTTCATGAAGCAGAAAGGAAAAAAAGGCAGTGGAAATTAAACCACAAGTTCAAACTGGAATTCAGATTTTTTTTTTGATAAGGAGCAATTTTGTGACACCTTTGCATAAATAATATGGAATGCCCTCACCACTTGAACCTTACTTCAAGAGTGGGTGATGTTTCTGTAAGCTGTTTTTATCTCAGATAAAAGGTATAGGTCTGATGCATGAATTTTCAGCTGAGGATTTTAGGCAGAGAATGAAATGATCTCTTTTGGTCTTCAGAATCAGTGGCACACTCAAGTTCACAAGCTGATTCAGCAGTGCTATCAGGAGCAGTCAGAGACAGGCCTGAAGTTAAAATGTCTTATCTACCAAAAGGTAGAATGGAAAGATCTTTACTCCTAGCATAACCTCACTGCCATTGTCTGAATTATGTAAGGATTATTCTTTTTCAAATCCAGTTTACACCAAATGTAACTCCCATTCATTGTTACCTTGTGCAAATAGAACTTTCATTCTGGTATACCTCTGCCATGACCAAAAAGAATGAAATTTGCACTTCCTGGTTTAAATCAGATTTTCATGAGCTGCTCTACTAACAAAGCGGATCAGCTTTGCATAACAGTGAGCTCAGTAACAGCTGTGAGGGGACTGTACTGACTGAGGTGATGAGAACTGCTGCTCCTGCCTTGTCAGCACCAAAGCTCTGGATAATTCATTTTCTTTGGGATTATTTTTTTTAGTACTTTTCCTTTTAGACTTCTTGGGACAGAATTCTCCACCTCTTTGCAAACTAGATTTGGCTGTACTTGTATGAGCCAAATTTACAGTGCTGATAGGTCTAAATAAAAGTGTTATGCATTGGCATGGCAACCTTATGTAAGGAAAAAAGGCAGTGAAGAATGAGACCAATGTTTTCCTTCTTCTCCTCCTTAGAGCACTTTTCCCATTATCACTCAAGGTGACTGTTTTAATAAGAAGCATCAGAGGCTGAAGCCTGCAAACTTCTCCATTATGCCAGGCCAGTGGTCCACAAAACCATTTCAGATGGTCAACTTCCAGAGGCAATTCCAGGTTATATCACTTGCCAAAAGGGCAGTTCTAGTCACCTATGAACTAGCCTGGATCATCAGTGCCTCTGACAATTTATGAAAGGTTTTATTTTAAGCCCTAGAGGGGTGAAATGAGGCAAAGAAACCCAAAACCTCAACCAACCAAAAAAAAGCCTAAATAAGGCAGTTCCCTTAAACAATGGGGAAAGCAAAGTATTAACAGTGCCTATCTAAGAACTTAGTTCCTCCTAAAGAGAAAAAGGCACCACAGGCTCAGAAATGTTCACAGAATCTCCTGCCTGTTTTGGTTTGGTTTAATTTAGCAACAAACATAACCTTACTCTCACCAGTGTAAAAGCTACACTGGACACGGGGGCCAAAAATGCCTTGTCAACTGGACTAGTCAGATCCACAAAACTTCTTGAGCAGAGATACTATCTGAGATAATAGCTCTGTTGGAAATGAAGCTCATCACATACTCTGCTTGTTATTGAAATCAGAAAGCAGTGACTTTAGGAGAGTTCATGCCAATAGACAGGATTATAAATCTCTGATGCAGCTGTTCATAGATTCACAGATTGCACTGGGTTGGAAGGGACCTTCAAATGTCATCTTGTCTAACCTCCCAGGTCAGCAATGACACCTTCAACTAAGTCACATTGAGTCTGATCTTGAATGTCTCCAGGGTCAAGAAGTCAACCACATCCCTGGTTCCCGTTCCAGTATTTCACCATTCTCATTGTAACAAACTTCCTGATATCCAGCCCTGCTCCAGTTTCAAATCATTGCCTCTTGTCCTATCACTCCAAGTCCTTCTAAACAGTCCCTCTCCAGGCTTCATGTAGGGCCCTTTCAGATACCAAAATGTAGCTATAAGGTCCCCCCAGAGCCTTCTCTTCTCCTGGCTGAACAGCCCAGATTCTGTCAGCCTGTCCCCACAGCAGAGGTGCTCCAGCACTCTGATCATCTTGGTGGCCCTCCTCTGGACCTCAAGCATCAGGTCCATGTTGTCCCTGGGGTCCACAGGTGAGGTCTCAGCAAAGCACAGCAGAGAGGCAGAATCACCTCTCTCCATCTCTGGTCACACTTCTTTTCATGCAGCCCAGGCTGCCATTGGCCTTCTGGGCTGCAAGTGGCCATTGCTGGCTCATGTCCAGCTTCTCATCCAGCAGCACCTCCAAGTTTTAGGAACTCAAACATACACTGCATTGGATTTCCTTAACTCAGGCATAGCCCATATGTTGTGTCCTCGACAGCCTGTAATAAACAACAGTGTTAATTCCAGTGTTCACCATGCTCCTGAGCACATTGTTAAGGGTTTAACGTCCAGGTTTCCACTGGAGTAGAGGCAATTAAATTTCTCCCAGTCCAGGTGAACTGAGTTAAGACTGTAAGGATATAAGAATTGTATAACTTCACAGAGTAATGCTTTAGAAGAGCCAGGACCTTGCCTCTGAGACAAAGAGCAGATGGCTTAGGAAGAGGTCAGGAGTCAGGCAACACTATAATTTTACATCTAAAGCACACCCTTCTATCTTGCAGCAACCTACAGCTCTAATCTAAGTTGGTTAGATTTTTCAGTTCCCCAGAAAAAGGTCCTTTCATAGCTTACAGGCTGACATGTGCCCTCAGCTCACAAAAGAAAGAGTTTTGGTAGCCTACAGTTCAGACCTCTATGTGATGTAGGGAGTCCATAAAGAACCATCACAGTGTGAGAGCCCTTCACTAAGTTGCTCTCACCTTTTGCCTACAAAACAAGTAAGGCTCAAGGTCAAGTTTGCACAGGTCCAGTGCTTGTGAGGGCTATCAGAGGATCATTTGGAGCCTTCCCCTTCAGTTTTGCCACCTGACAGGGGATGGTGCTCTTTGTTCATAGGAATGCTAGAGAAAATATCAGCCACCATGGAGTGTATATCACTTTGCCTGATCATTGATATTGATGTTCATTTCAAACAGTTTGGGACTCAGGACAAAGTCTTCTGTGGTCTAAAGCTTACTTCAGAGAATACATTTGTCCCTTCTGTACTTGTGCCAGTTGGCACCTACTGAGCTTTTGCTAGCAAAGTGAATTAAAGTGCTGTTTTCCACTGTGGGATCCAGAGACAGAAAGAAAATCTCTGTAATCCTATGCATTTTTAAAAGAGATCTTTCAACTCATCTCATATCTTCTGGTCCTGCTTTTCTACAAGGATGGTTTGACATGGAAGTGGAAGAGTGCCACACTGTGTGGACACATGTACATGTGTGCAGAGCAGCCAGGGCAGAGGCACAGAGGAGCACAGAGAACATTACAGTGTCAGGGCTAACAGAAAATACTTAAGTGAAGAACAACACTTTGGTCATAAATACCCTGGGCACTGTGAAAAGAGAGGGAGAAAAGACTGTGAAGATGCCAGGACTGATCTTTCATCAGTCATCAAACAATCATGCCATGGTTTTGTCTGTGGGTCCCTTTGTTAAATCCTTCAACACTGCAGAAAAGCTGTTGGCCTCAGAGGTGTTCTAGCCAGCATTCTGTGGACTGTGCTGGGGGTTAGAAAAGAGAACATGAGGTTTTCTCTTTTCTCTGCATGATCTGCACATGCCTGATTGTCTCTAGGCACAATTAAGCCATATCCTTTCTTTTTTGCACTGCAGCCATTTTCCTGTGTTACCTGGCACAGAACATACTACAGTTGCATCACTCCCATCTGGGAATCTGTTCTGTGCTTCTGAATAAGGCCAGCAGCACACTACTGCTTGGGCCTAGTCTTTGGAAGACACTGTTCTACAGTGCATCGTGCTTCAAACATCCAGCTGACAATTACCAGCTGAGTAATTTGCTTCACTGATTTTAGCCAAGAAAATGCATGGACAGTGAATAAAGCAGTTGGTTTAGCCTTTTGACTACCTTTACCATCCATAAGTGCTGGAATGCAAAAACTTCTTTATCTCAGTCTGTCTGTAGCCCTATTAGATATCCCAGATTGCACAAGGCAGTGCTGAAGACATCTGGGTGCCTGAAGCATTTGTTTGTGTTATGCTCTGAGGGGAAATAGGACAGTGAAAACCAAATCCACTAGAGAGATTACCAAAATTCCAAGATACCAATGAGAGTCTCTTGAACTCACAAAATACTTCCTACATCTGCCAGTTACAATTAAATCTAACCTGAAAAGCTTAAAAGCAAAAGGACTTATTAGGCTTGCAAGAAGTAGGATGGGGAAAGGAAAAAAGACCAACAAACTTTTAATGGAGTTCCAGGGTAATTTCAGCAAGAAGAGGGCTACTGGCTGTTTTCTGTACTGTCTTTCATTAAGAAAGAGTACTAGGAGGTTGCATCTGAAGTGTCAGATGACTGCAGTTGAATAGGTTTTACATTCACTGGTTACTCTTGCTACCAGCAGTAACTTCCAAACCATAGCAATCAGTTCAAGCAATGGATGCCTTTCCTGAACACAAAGAGCAAGATTCTTAAAGACACTTGGCTTGCAGTAATGTCTGGGTCTGTAACTCTCCCCTTGCTGCTGAGACGTACCCCAAGCCACTGAAAAGAAGGTTAACAATCTCTGCTGACAATCCTATACCGCAATATCAGTGGATCTGCAGTGTGAAGGTGGTGCAAGAAAGCTCACTGAAGGCATTGCAAGTAATTCTAGATTCCACTGAGCTTTAAGATCTGTCACATGACATAAAGGCACTTATTCCTGTCTAAGACAGCATGATCTTAACAAATATCATTTCTTGTTTTCTGGAACTGACAACCTTTCAGGCAGCTGTGGGTCAATTGTATGTGATCTGTGAGGTCTCTTCCAACCTTGGTGATACTGTGATA
This sequence comes from Tricholaema leucomelas, assembly GCA_013400475.1. Classification (NCBI taxonomy): domain Eukaryota; kingdom Metazoa; phylum Chordata; class Aves; order Piciformes; family Lybiidae; genus Tricholaema lacrymosa; species Tricholaema leucomelas. The sequence continues at coordinate 56,614 of WAAF01018159.1, read as the reverse complement.
CTGTGATCACACAAGATGGAAAATACAATACATAATGTGGCCCAGTACACAGAAAAGAACCTGGGAGGTGATTAGCTGAAAAAAACCAAGAGGGAATGAGGAAAACATCTCTCACCTGGTCAAGATTGTTGTAAAAATCTATACTGGCTGCACATAAGTATCTCCCAAGCAGTGTGGCGTGGGTAGTAAAAATGGTGGCAACAGGAAGTTTCCAAGATCGAGACAGTATTAAGCCCACTCCTGCCTGCCACTCATGGAAGTGGGCAATTATGTTGGGCTTGTCATCAAACTGACAGGAAAGCTGAAAACAGTAAGAAAGAACACACATGAAATAGACATTATCTTGCCAACCATCCCAGCCCCAGAAAGCTGTTTCTTATGCTGCCTCCTGCGTGCTTGCTTACTTTCACATGACCAAGCAGTATAGCACTTTCAGTGGCCATGTGTCTTGATTCCTACCAGCTCTCATCCTTAGCCCAAGAGCTGTATGAGTTTCACTATTGCCTCAGAACAGTATCCATCCTATATTGTTGGGCATCTCTGCCACTCTTCTCTGTTTTAACTTGCTCTTCTGCTGTTGAAACTCATTTGAGTAAGAAAATAGGGAGCACCTATGATGTACAGCTAATTCTGCAGAAATTTTTAGACCTCAGCCTTGACAGCAGGGAAAAAGCTTTGGGATGTTGCTCCTAATCTCTAGTTGGAAAACTGTGTATAAGAAGGTTTACACCTGATGTAGATCAAATTTCTAGACTGAAAATCTGTACCTCTTTTAAAAACCAGGCTGTAAGTGATCCAAAAATCACAGCATCGTTGGCTTCACGGTCATGAAAAGGGATCCCTATGTTGCTGACATCCCAAAATTCACCTTTCCACCTGTCCAAATTCCAAGCTGCTGATCCTATATCAAACAGTAAGACATATGGGCTGCCCTCTATCAACCATCTTCCAAAAAAGACCTGTGGGAAAGAAGAAGAAAGCAGAAAATAACAAAGTGAACGTAGCATAATTGTTTACATCCATCAGACACTAAGTGTTTGACATGAGCACTGTGTGATCACAGCCCTCCAGACATAGGACTGGTCATTTCCCTTGCAAAATGTGTGGGGCACTAAAGGCAGAGGTAAAAAGAAACTGCAATCTTTAGGAACATTTCAAGTGCTAATACAGTTGATAATTCTGAAGGATGTGATACCATCCAGAGGGAGCTGAACAAGCTGGAGAAGTGGGCTGAGGAGAAACTCAGGAGGTTCAATAAGGCAAAGTGAAAGGTCCTGCACCTAGGTAGAGCAATCCCAGGTATCAATCCAGGCCTCTCTGCTCCACATCTACAGTGCTGTGTCCAGCTCCAAGGCCTCCAACACAGTAAGGACATGGACCTGATGGAAAGGATCCAGAGTAGGGCCACAAAGATGATCAGGAGACTGGAACACCTCTGCTATGAGGAGAGGAAAGGCTGAGGGAGGTTGGGCTCTCTAGCCTGGAGCAGAGCAGCCTGAGGGGTGACCTCATTCATGTTTCTCAAGATGTGCAGGGCAGTGTCAGGAGGACAGAGCCAGGCTCTGCTCAAGGATGTCCAATGACAGGACAAGGGGCAACAGCCGCAAGCTGGAGCAGAGGAGGTTCTGCAGGAGCAGAAGGAGAAACTTTTTCATTGTCCGGGTGGCAGAGCCCTGGAGCAGGCTGCCCAGAGAGGTTGTGGAGTCTCCTTCTCTGGAGACATTCAAAACCTACCTGCATATGTTCCTGCTCTCAGTGATCCTGCTCTGGCAGGGGCATTAGACTGGATGATCTTTGGAGGGCACTTCCAACTCCTAACATTCTGATTTGGCAGAGTGGAAGGATCTACCAGAAGGTATAATAATACCTAAAACCATATCAGCCTACAAATACAGCTTTAGTGCTTTATGTGCATCAGCATAATGAACATCTCTACAAGTACTCAGAACTTCACTGGTGTAACTTAGCTGCTCAACTGAAAGAGCTGGCTGAAGTGACATAAGGCAACAGAACACAGCTGGGCCAACACTACAGATTGTCCCAGTCTGCACAAATTATTTCATGTTACCCCACTACCATCAACATGGCTACAGCAGCAGAGATAGAGATCCCTTAACCAGAAGGAGCAAGGTACTGTAGGCAAGCTAGGGCAGTGCAAGCTTTTCTGTGACTGTTCAATTGCTTTTTGTTCACCAACCCCTGGGAACCTCAGGATTTGAACCCAGCCTTGGCATCAAAATAGGCTGAAGGGAGGTCAAGTCTTGAAAACAATGAAATCAAAGTTCTTAGACCTGTCTGCATAGTGTAACAAAGACAGGTGTGTGCAGAACAGGCTTCACTGAGCACTGTGGCTAACCTGCCTTTCCTAAACTCCAGCCAAGCCCTGCAGAAGGCTTGATGAATTCAAGTTTGTGTCCACGGTCAGAGGATTAAATCCAAGTCTGAATTTTAGGGAAGTTTTACTTTGTGTCTCTCTGCTGTGAGTGGTCTGGTGATTCAGAATATAAAGATGCCTCTTGCTCTCTTCTCCCATGAGAATATTTTTTGTGCCTGTGTTATTTTTTGTTTGGTTTTGTGTGGTTGTTTTTTTAATTGCCATGTTTACTTCAATGTGTGGGAAGCTGGCATGGTCAGCTGGAACTGTGTGACTCTTCCAAGGTGGCCTGTGCTGTGCAAGAGCAGTTCTGGGCATCCCATCTGTGGAGTGTCTTAGGTGACAACTGAAGTGCCCAGTGTTAAACCCAAGACTTATGTTAGACATCCAGAGGTATTTCTTTACAATGAGGAATGTGAGACACGGGAACAGGTTGCCCAAAGATGTGGTGGGTGCCCCATCCCTGGAGACATTCAGGATCAAACTTTATGGAGTCGGAAGTGTCCCTGCTGACTGCAGGGAGGTTGGACAAGATGACCTTTGAGGTCCCTTTCATCCCTAATGCATTCTGTGTGGCTCTGTGTGTATGTCTGTGAAAGACAGTCATCTCCTTGCATGCTTATTTCAGGCTATCCAGGTTTCTTACACAGGAGAACAAAGTTGAAGAGCAGGGAGATTGTGTGAACCCAGACTTCATCTAAATATGAAGTCAGGTTGTGGCAAGAAACACTTCTTACTTGAGACGGCATTCCTAGGTCCTTGGTTTAAAGGGAACCATTGTGATGCACAAGCAAGACCCAGACATAAAAGTTGATAGGATAAGCACAGCTCCTGGGCAATGGAGCATCATTATTGAAGATCAAAGCTAGACTTGCTGTACCCAGTACCCAGCGTTGTTGCTCTGTTTGAATGCTCCAGCAGCACAACGCACAATGCTAGGCTGATGAAATGGAATATATTGCTGGAACAGCATGAAGTACATGTATACAGCACTGCAACTAGTCTGCCCCACCAGTCTTTTTGTAGCTGTTTTCCAAACAAGGGCATGCTACATGACTTGCAGAGACATCTCTTTGTAAGCAACATGGACAACTTTATCAGTCACATGTGAAAATCTAATCAGAAATACAAACCAGCAGTTAGATTGGACCTTTTGGCATGACCCTCAGCTTGAATAGTGAAAACATCATATGACATTAGTTTCCCCAACACTCATATGATATTAGTTTCCCCAACACCTTCCCAAGCTGTGGCACACAGAACATCCAGCAATGCACTTCTACATAACATGCAGCAGGACATTAGATCCTAATGATGGCAGAACTGCTGCTACAAAGGAAGATAATACATTGCCAGTGCCACAGCAGGTGACAGTCCAAGAACTTTATCAATTTCTACACTGAAGGGTGTCTTGCCCCTCAGTAACAGAAACTGGTACAAATGCTTCCTTGCTGCTGCCTCTCAATGCTTTTCACATCTATTCAGCACAGACTATAAGCAGACAACTCTTTCTTCTGCAGATTAGCACCTCTGAGGGATTCGGTGCTGAATGAGCAAGGGTGAGTTCTATATCTCTGATGAGAACTTTCCAGGAAGAAGGTCAGATTTAGCCTGTGTTCCCTTCCACCCGTTTTCTAGTAATCAATTGTCCTCAAGGCTGCAACTGCTTGGAGCTTAGTAGGTTTGTCTACTGACACAGCAGATTCTACTCCTTTCAACAGATCACCTTTATTTGATGGAGAAACTGAGCCAATGACAACTCTATCAGGTTTGACACAGGAAACACTGGTTTAAAGTTTTCTAGGAAATGGCTGAATTCACTCCTTGAGCTGTGGGCTATCCTCTCTTCCCAGAAAAGAGATAGCTGGTTGCACTGATCTGAGCACGCAGATCTTTTGTCCCTGTGTTTTGTCCCTTGCTGGTTCTCAATTCAATGTGAAGCCACATCAGAAAATTTGTGAGCTAGTGGAACGCTCTTCTCTCTCTGTCACAAACACACCAAATGTAAGAGTTCATTCAAAGTAAGGTCATATTATATCTACTAAAATCTCACTGTATTTAGAGACTAGATAAATAAGTCATTAATCCAATTAAGCAGACTTGCAGATAAATGAGTGTTAAAACCTGTAATTGGATAAACCAGTTCTTCCTCAAAAATAACCTTTAATGAATTGACTCTGCTGCTCCAACAGTGGATGCTGAGCCTTTCCCGTTGTGACACTGACCAGGTTTGTCAAGTGGAATCACACTAGCAAGAGCATTAACCAAAACTGTAATCTCCTCAGAGTCACCTTTGTCGCCCTGGGAAGCAGTAACACATCTGATTTACCTGACACCCTTGGCTTTGCATGGTGTCCATTGCCTTCTTAACTGCAGGGATTGGAGGCTCGCATACTTCCACCTGAGTCTTCACATTATGCTCAAAGTAGGGACCAATCAGGAAATAGTTTTCACCCCATTCATCTGCTGTAGTTTTGGCTTTTGTCTGGATCACAGTGTAAATGCCTCCCACTGCAGAAGAAGAGCATGAAGAACAAAAGGTAAGAGCACAGGCCACAGAGCTCTGGAATAAGCACCCCTAGGACAGATAAGTCTGTAGGTAAATCACTTCAGACATTCAGGTTCTATCAAATCAATACAAGCTCAGGCTCTGGAAGGGATCAGAGCTTCCTGGCTCAGTTGAGGAGTACGCACTGAAAGCAGACTGTGTTTTACTTACTCCTGGATGACTGCATTTGCCTTCCCTGAATTTCTCCTCCAATCTCAAATGGAGATCTCAAACTGTTACTTTTATCTAGTCAGTCATTTTTATAAAGAATGTCTTTTAGGTGTTCTGTGTCCCACCACAAATGTTTAACCAACATCTTGTTTTATTTGTATGTCGTTCCCCCCTTATTGGATTGTGAAATCTTTACACTAGGATTGTGGGATTCAAATGCTGGGGCTCATGTGTCCACTCTCCCATGCCTCATCTGGATTCTGCTGCATCCCAAGCAGAGCCTTCTACTGTTTTATTGCAGCAGCTACTATTTTTAAAACATACACCTCATGATGTGGAAATACACGTGGTGAGAACTAAGCTGGCACTTCAACTTGTTTTACACAAATCACAGAGAAGGTGAGGCACTGATGGATTTCATTGACTGCTGACTAGAAAAATGGATTTGGACCAATATCCTCAAGGCAAACGTTGTCTGTTCCTCTACCATTCTGAAGTTGCACTGAATGTCCCTTACGCTGCCCAGATAAATGCCTACAGCACCTTCCACCAAAATCTTGTGTGTTTTAAAACTGAACACTGCAATGTGCACTCACAACCTATAATGCCAGTGGCATCGTGGCCTGCATCAAAAGCAGTGTGGCAGCAGTTCCAGAAGGCTGATTTGCCACTTTATTCTGCTCTGGTGAGAGCTCACCTGCAGTACTGCATCCAGCTCTGGAGCCCTCAATACATGAAGGACATGGAGCTGATTAAGCAAGTGGTTGAGGCCCCATCCCTGAAAATATTCGATGTCAAATTGAACAAGGCTGTGAGCAAGCTGATCTAGTGGAGGATATCCCTGCTGACTGCAGGGGGGTTTGACTCCAGCTCCCTAGTCATCTTGATGGCCTCCTCTGGATCCTCACCATCAGGTCCATGTTCTTCCTGTGTTGAGGGCTCCAGAGCTGGAAATGGTACTCTAGGTGAAGTATCACCAGAGTAAAGAGTAGTAAGAAAGCTGCAGCTCAGCAGCTGTGAAGAGCCTGGATGTTTGTTTTGCATAGGCAGCAGCTGAGTATTTCTTTGCACAAAGCTTTGCTTAGGATCACTGTGTCCTGAAGCATGCCCTGACACAGATGTACAGAAGGCCTGTTCCAACGGAAAGAGCAGGGGGTATGCAGTATGCTGTGCTCTGCCATCATAATTTGATGCACAGCAAGCAAAGAACGTTTCAGAGCACTGGTTTGCCTGAAATGCAATGAAAAGTACTTAGGATGAAACAAAAGAGTACATTTTGCAGACTGAAAATTCTTCTGAAGATGGCTCAATGATCTTGGAGGTCTTTTCCAACCAAACCAATTCTATGATTCTGTAGCTGTCATAAAAGCTCTGGGTTATCTGGCTGAAAGCTTGTTTTTGTCTTCTCTTTTCTTGGGGAAACATGAGTCACAAAGCATCTCTGTGCATAAGCTTTAATTGGCAGGGGAGAGAAGTTGCAAGTGAAATTATTTATGTGGAAAGTGTTGGGCCTAACTTAAAAAAAGACATCTTGAGAAGAGCAGAGGAATGTCTAGAAGACCTTAGGAATCTGCTTGTGAGAGTCCAGCACAAAGCCACAAAGATGCTGAAGGCAGTGGAAAGGAGGTTGTAGCCAGGTTGGTCTCTTCTCCCAGACAACCAGCAACAGAACAAGGGGACACAGTCTCAAGTTGTGCAGGGGAGGTATAGGCTGGATGTTAGGAGGAAGTTCTTCCCAGAGAGAGTGATTGGCATTGGAATGGGCTGCCCAGGGAGGTGGTGGAGTCACCGTCCCTGGAGATGTTCACAAAAAGCCTGGATGAGGCACTTAGTGCCATGGTCTAGTTGACTGGATAGGGCTGGGTGATAGGTTGGACTGGATGAGCTTGGAGGTGTCTTCCAATGTAGCTGATTCTATTCTATTCTATCTCCCTGCTTAGGACAGGCAGAGGGAGCTGGGGCTCTTTAGCTGGGAGCAGAGGAGCCTGAGGGGTGACCTCAGTCATGTTGATCAAGATATGCAGGGCAGTGTTGGGAGGACAGAGACAGGCTCTGCTTGGGGATATCCAATGGCAGGACAAGAGGCAGTGGGTGCAAGCTGGAGCAGAGGAACATAATAAGAAACTTTTTCACTGTGAGGGCGTGAGAGCCCTGGAGCAGGCTGCCCAGAAAGGTTGTGGAGATCTTAGGAAACATTCCAAACCCACCTGGATGCATTGCTGTGTGACATAACTCTAGGTGATGCTACTCTGGCAGGGGAGTTGGACCTGATGCTCTTTGAAAGTCCCTTCTAACCCCTCACATTCTGTGATTCTGTGAAAAGAGAGCTTATATCTGCTCAGTTACTTTGAATTCCACGGAAACACCTGTGCCAGTAGCCAATGCACTACATCCCCTACTAAAAGAATAAGAGTTCACAGACTGGAGCCTAACAGAATTACAACAACTTGGTGAACACACTGCTGTTTACTAGTATGATGTTGCAATGTCATAAATAGAAAACCTTTGCAAACAAGGACGTACCAACATCCCATGATGTTGCAAGCTTCTCTACGCAGCCTCTGAAGTTTTGTACTTTGAAACAGGTTTTAAAACAAACAAGAAAAGACACAATGAGAAATAGATGTAGAAAGAGGAGAGACTGGATCCAGAGAATTGGTTCAGATTGCCACAAACAAGGAGAATTAGCAGTAAAATGCAGGGATAGGATCAAGCTCTTCTCCCCACAAAAATACTTTCATTAAATTCGAAGTTGTAATCATTGCAAAAAGCCCTTTAGAGAAAAAAAATATTTCTATTACTTCTTTTTTAAATGCCTTTTTAACTTTTCCAGCAGACTGAAGGAAATCAATAACAAATCATTTTCCCCATTTATTTTCTTCCTCTTTTCTCTGGGGAAAAAAAAAACCAACCAAACAACTATCTGGCATGGAAAGGGTAAAAATAAAATGCTTAGTAATGAAGAAATGTGTTCATTTAAGAGAACTTTGATTTTTTTTTTAGTGATCTCTTTACAAAAAGGAAGATGAAAACAAATTATTTTCTCAGAGAATAGTCCACAGAATTATTTTTAAGGGTTTGAAAGTTTTCAGATACATTATTACCACTACAGATTTGTCTAAGGGAGTTATCTGCAACACTCAAGCCAATTTCTTCTTTCCTCGGTTCATGTCCTGGTGCATTATTGCTGCTTGGCTTTTAAATATACATATTTAAATATATGTATTTTTATATTGTATTTGTAATTGTATATTTAAATATACATATTTAAATATAAATATGAAATTAGAGCCTTCTAAGGTAGATATCAGAACTATCTAAATAAATACTCTGAAAGTCAAGAACAGTCTCTTGATATTGTACCATGACTGAAGATGATAAAGCTTCGGAGCTGTTCAGCCTGGAAAACAGAAGGCTCCAAGGAGACCTTAGAGCAGCCTTCCAATACCTGAATGGGACCTCCAAGTAAGCTGAGGAGGGACTTTTGACAAGGGCTTGTAGTGATAGGATGAGAGGCAATTGCTTTGAGCTGGAACAGGGCAGATTGAGACTGGAGATTAGGAAGAAATTCTTTCCAGTGAGGTTGGTGAGACTCTGGAGCAGGTTGCTCAGGCAGGTTATAAATGTCCTCTCCCTGGAGGTGTTCAAGACCAGGATAGATGAGGTCTTGAGCAGCCTGGTCTAGTGGAAGGTGTCCCTGTTCATGACAGGGGTGGTTGAAACTGGGTGATCTTTAAGGTCCCTTCCAGCATTCTGTGAATCAATGGCTACCATGGAACCCAAGAGGGCAATGGAACGCCAGCTTCGGGATTCAAATCGACTTCACTGCCACGTTACTAGTTACATTTGACTACCCTTTCACCTTTTCCCCTCACAATATGACTCTGATTCATAGATGTGGTAAAATTGCACTTGCATTTTAAACTTTTCTTTAATGTTTGACTGGAATTCTATTGATTGATTGCCTGTTGAGGTATCTGGGAGCAATTTCTAGAATAACATTGCAAAATATGTCAGGTGAAAGCCCTCCCCCCCAGCATCTTCAGATAGCACATGATTTGCATGTCATTTTTGCCTCTGTTTGTGGCCAAGACTCATCAGAAGGTCTCTATATTCTATGAGATTCTGGCATCCCAAAGCTTTTTTGGGATAATACTGCAACACTGAAATTTCTGACAGATGTCCACAATACAGAAGCTATTTCTGTGTACATCATCACCAATGCACAAGATTTCATTTGAGACCGATTTGATGTTGTTCTACCACCCCACACTCAAATGCACACAGCTCAAGATGCTGTGCTTATGCCAAGCTGATGCCAGCTCATCCCTGCTCCCCAAAGTGTGTTAGCTCAGGTGTGCCACAGATGACAGCATTCACTTTCTGTCAAGGAACTTTCATCACGAGAAGAGGTTTAACACAGAGGAAGTAAGATGCTGGCCCTACTGTCTCCACTCGATTCAGCATTGAGTTTCCAAGAGCCTGCATTTTCACCAGAGAAATTGCATACACAGCTCTGCTGCTTCAGGGTGAGCTGAACTAAGGTTTGGTTTTCAGCAGAGTCTTCATTCCAATAGGGATGAATTTAGGATTCATCTACCAATGGCTCTTGAGCTAATCTGTTCCCAGCTGAATAATGATCCAAACTGGCTGCCTGCCCAGCATTTTAAAGCATTCTTCTATTTTCTCTCTAAAAGCTGTTAGTTGTACAGCAGAAAATACTAAATATTACTGGAATGATTTTAAAGGCATCTTTATGGAGCACACATCAGATCTAGAACATTCTCAGCTCTTCTCAGTGCATCAGAAAACCCCCTAAGTTACAGCTAAATGTTATTCTAACTTAGAGAACTGGACATGTACCCTCCACTCAGGTGAAACACTTCAGTTTTCCCTGGGCAAACATTTAGAACAGGTTAAAGAGGATAGAGCCATTTTCATTGTGGGAAATGTCCAGAGCTGCTGTCATGGCCATGGCTGATCACTTCTCATATTTTCCATCTGTGGGGCTCCAGACACCGCTTCTACATAGCTTGCAGAAACTTGGTTTGTACTCCTGTACTTCAAGTTTTTATTGGTCTTCATGTTACAAAGGAAAGAAAACCAATCTTCTGCACAGAGATATGACCAGACCTGACTTTACCAGATCACTGTGGCCAGGAGAGGAGGGGAAGCATGAAAAACACTGACCTTCCCCATGTTTATCACAAGATTGTGTGGCACTGCAGTGCACTAGGGCCCTTCCCTGCCTGCTCTTTTGTCCTTCTGCCACGGAACCACAGTTGCATCAGTTTCACAGCACAAGTCTTGTCCATTACTGAGGAATCAAAGTGAGGGAAACCATGCAAAACAAACTAGACCTTTATAATTCTTGGGCAGAAGTCTTTCAATGCAAGATGTTTTCATTGTTGTGCTTGGTTTAGGTGACAAGTTCCTTCTTACATGAGTTGGAGGGAGGGAGAACCACACTGGCAAAGGAGCCTTTTTTATCTCTCATTCTCCCCTTTGGCTACTTTATCTTGGTTTGCTCCAGACAAAAAAAGAGGAGAAAGAGGAGTAACTGAGATGCTGGTGCTTTCCAACACGTGTCAGAGGTTGCAATTAGCACAGGCAGTAGCCAGGACAGAGAATATAAAAAGGAAGCATGGAGAAGTAGAAAGCTCTGCCTTTTCAGAGCACTTATTAAATTACCTAGACTTAAAAAAAAAGAGACACCTTCACGGTGACAGCTGCTGAGAAACTGAGTGATGAGACTCTGGAAATAATGGATATTTGTAGATCTCTGAGGACTGAATTCAGGTGACTGACTTGTCCTCTACAGCTGCATCTCATGCCTCAGTACCAACCAGCACCACCAGGGAAATTCTACAGCACACCTGCTCTCCAAAGGCAGCCCAGCATATGAAGATCCTCTCACACTAGGCACGATCAAACGTGCTCTGATTTGTAGGACCCAAGCTCTGAAGGAGAATATAGTTAAGAGTTCAGAAAACAGCTCAGGACTTACAAACAGGACTGTTTACAGGTGTGGGGATAGCTCTGGTAGCTCATTCTCGCTGTGAAGAAGACATTCAGCTTTACTGTCACTGCCACAGAGAAATGGAGAAACCACTAAGAAGATGGAAGGAGGAAATGTACTCATAGCCAAGCACTTAGTGATGTGCACAGAGTTAATGTAATGACTTAACTCTCTCCTGCAGACAGCAGCAGTTTTACATCACTTTAGCAGTGCAAACCAACTACATGCTGAACTACTCTGACACCCCTTTGGATTGACAGAAAGGAAGGAAAAAAATCTTCACATTAAATACTCAAGATTTGCTTTTCAGGCAACAAACCCAGCTAATGCTTATCTTCTGCTCTATCACAGGAGTGTACACAACAGCAGTCCTGTGTGACCTGCTCTAGGTGATCCTGCTCTGGCAGGGGAGGTGGACTGGATGATCTTTGGAGGTCCCTTCCAATGTGTTTAAAAGAAAAATATTCAATGGTGTAGCAGTACTAAATCTATGTGGGGTCAGCCTGCTTAGTTAAACAGTTCTTCCTTCTGCTGAAGGAGATGGGATACATGCAGTGTAAGTTAAGGCTCAGGGGTGACCTCATTGCTGTCTACAACTACCTGAAGGGAGGCTGTAGCCAGGTGGGGGTTGGTCTCTTCTCCCAGGCAATCAGCAACAGAACAAGGGGACACAGTCTCAAGTTGTGCTGGGGGAGGTCTAGGCTGGATGTTAGGAGGAAGTTCTTCACAGAGACTGATTGGCATTGGAATGGGCTGCCCAGGGAGGTGGTGGAGTCACTGTCCCTGGAGGTGTTCAAGAAAAGCCTGGATGAGGCACTTAGTGCCATGGTCTGGTTGACTGGATAGAGCTGGGTGCTAGGTTGGACTGGATGATCTTGGAGGTCTCTTCCAGCCTGGTTGATTCTATGATTCTGATTTCCTAAGCAGAGGTAGCTTCTGTGATGACATCCTCCCTCCATTATTTTGTTGGCTCCTCTCTCCCAAGAAATACAGTGCCCTAACGTTTTCCAGAAACTGTTTATAGAAGTTAGGTCACCAGGGTACAGACTCTCACCATGTGACCTGCACATTCAACTGCCCAGAAAATATTTTTAAATCCCCAACCCCCAAACTTCAGTATCAAGAATTTACCAGGAAAAAAAAAGCAGAATGTTTCCAGTCAAGGTTGGTTAATGGAAACTTTGCAGAGAGGTCTCGTTCTGCTGAAGAAATTTTTTGCCATCAGTAGTTCAGTCAGCCTCACTTGCATATGATAGGTTTGGGAAGTGGTGTAACTAACAGCATCTTATTTTAGAATTAACCAAATAAATGCCATTAATTCTCTCCAAAATGTGAGATTAATACATTTCAGCTGTGTCAGTAGATTTTGCTTCAGCGCTGCATGTACCAGTACAGGCTGGGGACTGATCTGTTGGACAGCAGCTCTGGGGAAAGGGACCTGGGGATTCTGCCCATGAGCCAGCAAAGTGCCCTGGTGGCCAAGAAGGCCAAGGGCATCCTCAGGTGGATAAGAAAGGATGTGGTAAGTAGGTTAAGAGAGGTTCTCCTCCTGCCTCTATTCTTCCCTGGTGAGGCCACAACTGGAATACTGTGTCCAGGTCTGGGCCCCTCGGTTCATGTACCTCAGGGAACTGCTTGTGAGAGTCCAGCACAGAGACACAAAGATGCTGAAGGCAGTGGAACATCTCTCTGCTGAAAACAGGCTAAGGGAGCTGGGGCTTTTTAGCCCAAAGAAGAGGAGCCTAAGGAGTGACCTCATTCATGGTTATCAAGATGTGAAGAGCAGTGTCGGGGGGACAGAGCCAGGCTCTGCTCAAGGATGTCCAATGACAGGACAAGGGGCGATGGGTGCAAGCTGGAGCAGAAGAGGTTCCACTGGAACAGAAGGAGAAACCTTTTTCACTGTGAGGGTGGCAGAGCCCCGGAGCAGGCTGACCAGAAAGGTTGTGGAGTGAGTCTCCTCTGGAGACATTCCAAAGCCACCTGCATGCATCTCTTTATGACCTACTGTAGGTAATGCTGCTCTGGCAGCGTGTTGGACTGGATGACTGATCTCTGGAGGTCCCTCCCAATCCCTAACATTCTGTGATTCTATGAGGACACCCAAATTTCCTACATCTCTGCTGCTATCTGCTTGCTAGCACCTTATTCAGCATGGATGCTGCAGAAGTAAATGCTTTGTGCTCCAAATTCGTAGTATAGTGAATTAACTCAAGAAACTTGACTGAAGGTACTGAAATCCACAAGGATTCGAGGTGCAAACTCGAAGCTACAGTAGTACAAAGCTACTTTGTACTACTCAAAGGTATTCATAGTCCTCACCAACTTTAAATGACCAATGAAAAATTTCACTGCAGTGCAATTAAGAAGATTAAATATCAACAGTTGCCACAGAACAGTAATTCCATTTTCACCATGGGGACAAACCCTTGCACTATCAGTTTCTCTCACACACATCTGCCCTCTAGACTTCAAGTCTTATAGATTCGACATCCCCTTCTCCTGACTAAACGTGGCAGGACACATGAGGTCAATCATTTACTCACACTAACTCACATTTCTGGTGAAAACAAGGCTTGCTCTCTCTTGAACAAGAGCTAGCTGAAAGGGGGTGATTTGATGATGGAATCAGAAATGGAGGCAGAGGATCCTTGCACAATGAGCAGCATGCACTCTGCCTGCCAAGCTGCATGCGCTGGACACATGCACAAAGGATGAAGTTTCTGTCTGGCACAACTCCTGTTTGCAAAGACCAGTCCAAAAGGCTTTCAGCTGGTATAAAGACTGCTGGTCATTGACATCTGTGTTTTGCTCAGCTGTTTCAATGCAGCTATGTTTATTTATACCTGTTTCAAATGTGGCCTCTTCTCCACATTCCTCTGGAAGACTGACAGAGGCTGCTAAACTGCTCTGAATCCCACGTCTATTTTGCAACTCATTTTTGTACATTGCATTCCCAAGTGAATTCACACAGAAGGTGAAATATAAACATGTCTAAAGCAACATTTTCTGTATTCAGACATCTGCACACCCAGGCATAACACTTAGACGTTTAAACAGCCTACCCTGGTGGTGCACCATGCAAAGGCACACAGCCATCCTGACGACGTGCTCGCCCCACACGAGCACAGGCAGATGCATGCAGGATTACACACAGATGACACATGCAGTCCTTCCAGCACAGCAGCTCTGCAGCCTGCTCTCCCTTTGATGCCTTTCCTGTCCAAGCCATTCATGCCTATGAAAACAACAATACTAATTCTTAAAAGAGTTGCACAAACCTTTGTTGGTAACTTCCCAAGAAACTTCAAAGAGCAGCAGATCCTCCACTGGTAGGTCTTCATCCTCCCACTGAGGAAGCCCATTAAGAGAAGTTATGGACATGGATCTAGCCAGTGGCATCTTCTTCAGTCCTTGGATGCTCACCACGCAGGCTACAAGGGTTAGCGAACGTCCGGTCAATGTAGCAGTTCTCTGCTGTTCTGGTTAGAGCAATCTGCTGCTGTGCTGGGTTCCAAGGAGAAAATTATTCAGATAGCTGGGAGCTAATGGGTTTAAACTGTCTGACCACCAGCATTAAATTGGCTCAGCAAAATCCTCAGGGCTTGAGAAACAGCTGCTGGTAAGGGTAAGAATTTAAGGCTGACCTAAGAAAGGTCTTGACTCTTTTGGGGCCAAGGCTTGCTCTTTTTTTTTTCCCCCTTGTCTCTTAGAGGGAGGCAAAAAATGGGTTTCAGCTCTTCAGCCACAGCATTCAGTATCTACCACCTCAGGGATAACTGAAACTTGATGACTGTAAATGTAGCACTTCCCTGAGCAAATTCCAGCAGGGAGGACACTGAGTTCATCACCTGATTTGAGTTCTGCCCCTGAGTCCTCCCACCGAGATATACCCTCCCATTAATACCCACGGACCTTCTCTATCTGCTGGCCACCTGCTGACTGGGTGAGCAGACTCTTGATGTCTTTTAGATTACTTGTTGGGCTAAATGCTGTCAGCTGTTCTTGTTCAGTTCCCCAGTCTGTAAGCACTACTTTACCTCACACCCTTCTTCTGCAGTTGACTCCAGCTGTGTTTCTAAGGCTCTGCACAAGCTGTTGGCTTCACTCTGCTCTCGAGCAGCCCTCCAGCCCTGACAGCTTTTACAGAGAGCTATCAAAGGTTCTATCTTGACTTTGACACATTTTGGCCCTACTTGTAGTCCTGGTGCCTGACTTTCTATCTGTTTTTTTTCTTTTTCTATGCTACTATGCTTTTCTGGTCCCTGGATCCATGCCCTCTGCTGAGAGAAACTTGTGAGTAATAGGTCTGAGAACAGTATGCCTCTGTCTTGCTCCAGCACAGAGATGGCATGTTCTAATAAGTGTTGCAGGTACATCTGCAGAGATGGCAGTCCCTAACTTGCAATCTGAGATCCTCAAAGCTTCATAGGCTGTCACCTGTTGGGAAGATGCTTATGTGCTTACATGTCTGGTTGAGAAGCCAGTGCTTCTGGGACAGCTGTGTAAGTTCAATCCGATTCTGAGCTTAGAGCACAACCTGCCCAAAATCTGCAGTTCAGCAGTGAGCAAATCTCCAGGTGAGATCCAGGGCATCACTGGCACTATGGAGAATAACACTGCACCAGCAGGTAGGGGCTATATAATAGCACAGAGGGGAAGTTTTTTGGGCTCACTTAAGACAAAACCAGTTCAAAGTAGCTGGTCTAGAAGACAGGCAGCCCATCTGTATAAAAATCTTGTTGACATAATATAGCTGAGCCTACCTTAATGGCTATCTCCCAAAAGACTGACTCCTAACACTCCTCTCATGCCCTCTTTGCTCTTATGGCAGTCAGAACCATCGCTGAACTCACTGAACTAATCTAAGGAAAACTTTTTTTCCAAGTCAGGAACAGGAGCTCTCTCAGGAGAGAGCCTTGCAAGAGGAGATGGAGCAGCACAGCTGGAACAGGGAGAGGTGAGAAGTAATGCTGCCTGGCTTTTGCAGCTGGCTCAGCTGCCCTGTGACACTTTGCCCACAGACTGGGCTGCAGGAAAGAGGCTTCCTTCTCAGTTAGCTGGAAGACCCGCCCAGGGAAGGCTGATGGGGTTTCCTGCCTGGCTATCTTTTTGTCTCCATGATCTGAATTGCCCTGCTTAATGATTTATGAAAACAAGCCTGGCCAAGAATCAGTATCTTTGGAGCAACTGTGGAGTAGGGAGAAACCCAGATCATCCTACAGGTTAAGAATCAGGCTACTTGAACCCAGCAGTCCTCTAAGGGTGACTTCATTTCTGAAACAGGACATCTGCCCAAGTCACATTTTCAGTTTTCCCTGGAAATGCTAAGGCTGAAAGTTGCCAGTCCTNCTGGGAATGTCAGGACGAGGGGGAATGGGTTTAAGCTGGAAGAGGGAGATTCAGACTGGATGTTAGGAGGAAGTTCTTTACAGTGAGGGTGGTGAGACACTGGCACAGGTTGCCCAGGGAGGTTGTGGATGCTTCCTCCCTGGAGGGGTTTAAGGCCAGGCTGGATGAGGCCTTGAGCAGCCTGCTCTAGTGGGAGGTGTCCCTGCCTATGGCAGGGGGTTGGAGCTGGGTGATCCTTGAGGTCCCTTCCAACCTAAACCATTCTACGAACAAAGGAGCTCAGGAGCCTGCTGGAAGCATGGAATCACAGAATCCTTTTGGCTGGAAAAGCCCTTTAAGATCATCAGGTCAAACCATTAACCCACCACTACAACATCTCTCACCACCACATTTGTCTTTTAAGCATCTCCAGGGATGGTAACTCCACCATCTCCCTGGGCAGCCTGTTCCAGTGCCTCACAACCCTTTCAGTGAACAGATTTCCCTTAGTATCTTAATAATCTAAACCTCCCCTGGCACAACATGAAGCCATTTCCTCGTGTCCTATCACTTGTTGCTTGGGAGAAAAGACTGATCCCCACCTTGCTGCAGCCTTCTCTCATGTAGTTGTAGGGCAATGAGGTCTCCCCTCAGGCTCCTTCTCGCCGAGCGGAACACCAGGCTTTCGCCAGCCCCAGGCACTCACTGCAAAACGAGCCACTTCAGTCGACCCAAAAGCGGCGGCTTGCCCCCGCCTGCCTCACTAGCTGCGGCCGACGGCGCAGGCCGCAGAGCGCAGCCGCGGGGCCACACCCGGCCCTCTGCTGCCACCCTGCGGCGCCAGGCGGCGCCTCACAACCGCTCCCGCTTGCCACTGCCCCTGCTCGCGGGACGGCGGGCAGGGCGCCGCCGTGTGGCAGCGGCAGGGATGTCCAGAGGCGCTGAGTTTGTGTCAGGCGGCACACGCGAGCTTTTGTTTAGCAAGAACGCGATCTCTAGCGGAGCAACTCACACCCACTCCTTCCAGGTTTCACTAACTACTGAGAGCTGCACCTTCCCAGCGGAAAGCCACTTGGGTTTGCCGGTGCATGGGCCCCGTTGTCACCGTTGGCTGGACAAACCTAGAACCTCATTCAGGATACCGAAGTCAAACTGCCTGCAACAGCTACCTCTCCAGAGATGGCAATTAAACCTTTAGGAGTCATGACACAAAATCACAGAATGGTAGGTGTTGGAAAGGACCTCCAGAGAGCATCCAGTCCAACGCCCTGCCAGAGCAGCATCACCCAGAGCAGGTCACACAGGAATGCATCCAGGTGGGTTTGCAATGTCTCCACAGCCTCTCTGAGCAGCCTGCTCCAAGGCTCTGCCATCCTCACAGTGAGCGTTTTTGAAGTGATTAAATTCACCCAGAGATTTATTATCCCAGCACAGTGACGAACCCCTTCAGACTAGCTTTCTAGTTGGAAAATCACCTTCATCCTCCCTGTCTGCATGTAAGAGTGTTAGGGGAAGAAACACCTCAATGTGTGGGAGTTTTTAATGAAAGAACTGTCTAGGTGTGGCTTGTGCTAAATGGAAACGCACCTTCAAGGTTTGCCCACATTAACAAGAAGTAGAAGAGATGTTAAGAATATTCATACACATTGAGTCAGATGTTACAGGAGGAAGCCACAACAGTTTGTAGCAATTACTGATGTACACACACCCTTCTGCAGAAAGAGCAGTAGGTGGCACCGATGGGATTAGCATGAATTCTCCAAGGTCTTTACTGTTCAGCTGCAGTACTGTGCCCACTTCTGGGCTCCTCACTTCAAGAAGGATCTCAGAGAACTGCCTGAGAGAGTCTAGCACAAAGCTACAAAGATGCTGAAGGCCGTGGAACGTCTCCCTGCTTAGGACAGGTTGAGGGAGCTGGGGCTGTTTAGCTTGGAGCAGAGCAGCCTGAGGGGTGACCTCAGTCATGTCTATCAAGATGTGCAGGGCAGTGCCAGGAGGACAGAGCCAGGCTCTGCTCAGGGATGTCCAGTGACAGGACAAGGGGCAATGAGTGTAAGCTGGAGCAGAGGAGGTTCCATGGGAGCAACACACCAGCCTGCTGTCTTGACAGCTGCAGGGTAGTCAGACCGACTTTCTGCTCCATGACCTGCAAAGGCAAAGGATCTAGGTCCTCACAGCAATTAAAATAGCATTGCTGATCTTACCTCATGCGAGTCAAGCAAATGGTCCTCAGCACTTTCTGAAGTGTTCTGCTCTGCTGCTTCTTACCAGCTGTGCTACTCTGTCCCCCAGCATCACAATATTTTCTGTTAGACCAAGGATAGGCAAAAGTACCTCCTGATACAAATGAATGTGCTTAAAAACCATGTGGATTACCTTCTGTGGGGTAAGACAAGAGCAAAGTTCATGTATCAGCATGCTGTACAAAGCTTACACAAGATAAACATGAGTCTATTACCTTCAGAAAAAAACCCACAGGTACCTTTCAGAGATAAAGCACAATGGCAATATAGTTATTAAGGAATTGATATGGTTGATAAGAGTCTATTGGGGATAGACTCCAAGTAACAGAGAGCAGTAGGCTGGTGTTAAGCACACGTACAGAAGCTATTACACAGCCATTCATCTGCAATGAAGTTAAGATAGAAGATGGAGTGGTAAGATACCTAATAAAAATTACACTCTCAAGAGCCCTGCAATGTCCCACAAGTGTAACTTTGAATGATTTCATTAACAAAACAGTGCCAGGAAGGAACCTGTGCAAGGTAGCCAACTAAGTGTGCTCAGGTGAAAACTGCTAATAGGTGTGCCCTGAAAGCATCAGCTGCTTATGCCATTTACCTTCTGACAGCTCAATTTAGCAGGATCTAGCCAGATGTGGAAAGCCTTCCAGGAAGATTTCCACATCAAATTATGAAAGCAGAAACTCTTAATTGTCCCACTCATCAAGCCAACAACTGAAAACAAAACACCTTCTAAGGTCTCCCTGGGATACCCCGTGTAAACAGTGCTGTCACCAGCATCCCATGCATGGTGCTTCACCAACCACATGGTACAAAATCACAGAGTAGCAGTTACCTTGCAATGTAACAGAACTTGCATTGTCTTTTGTTTCAAAAGGAACTACAGAAAGTAGGCTACTTGCTCGTGAAGGTGTCTTAGTCCAATATGCAGAGCACTTTAATGGACCTAGAAAAGGCTAATGGCTCCAACTTAGCCTCAAACCATTTGTCATGAAACAAGACCTGCAGCCCCCCTAGCTATAATACAAGATGGATTTGATGCTGTTTGTCCCCTGGGCATTTAGGCTGACCAGTTCTGGGCCTGCCAAGTTATTCTGTGGTTAAATCACCTAGAATTCTGGAACAGCTGTTAAAAGAAACACTTTGGATTTAAAGCTGAACACTAGAGCACACTGGGACCCCCAGCCTAACTCTAAAAAAGAGAAAAGCTGGGGTTTGGTAGCTGAGCAGAAAATCTTGATCTAAACATCATAAAATCTAGACACAGGTAACAGGCAAAGGATTGAATCCAGAAGAGAAAGCTCTACAGAACCCTTTCTCTAGGCCATAGGCACACAGAACCTTAATGCTGGCAGATTTTTGGTAAGTGGCCCAGAGGCAGACCCTCACTCCAGGTCCTCTGCCTATTAGTAAAACATTTGTAGTACTGCATCAAAAACAAGTCTGTAAATGAGCTACGCTCAGCATCTGAGCTGAAATCAAATCACACAAAAGAAGGCTTCCAGTTATATTGTATCAGTGAAATCCCACCATAAGTGATTCCAACATAGTTTGACTTTTCAAAAGGTCAGTGGAGAGAGACATTTCTCTCTACACTTCTATGTAGTCTATGATTACAAGGGAGTCCTAGAGCAAGCTACACAATTTAAATACTGAAAATAACTCACTAGGACAACAAATGCCTGAAAGTTGCTTTATTTGTTCATAAAGTCTGTGCGTTACAGCAAGCCTAAGTTTAGCTACTGTTGACAAAGCTCAGTCTGGAAGAGCATTAAATGTTATTCAGAGATGTGCAGTGCCCACATCTGCACACGACATGCTGGTTTTCTATTGCTGGAATCTAATATTCAAGAGTTACAGATCTTTGAGATCTTTTTGGATGTTCCACAATGTATCTGCACTCTTCTTCAGCTGAGCCACCTCATCATCCTTCAGCTTTTGGTTGATGACACTTGTCAGTCCAGAGGCACTTAGGACAGCAGGAAGGCTCAAGAAGACGTCGTTCTCAATGCCATACATGCCCTGCCACAAACAACAGATCACTCAAAACACGTGCCCATCACCCAGACCTGCTTTTATTTTACACAGTAGGAAGCTTTCTGAGAGCAGAGCAGACTTTAATTCTGCAGCCTGTAAAAAATTTTCTGTTTGAGGAATGACCTGGTTTAGACCAAGTGACTGGAAGCAGAGAGAGAGCTCACTTCAGAAACTCAATCTCCAGACCCCTCACTTTTATTTATATGCAGCAAACAGCTGACAAAATTCAGACACAGCATCAGTGCACATCATTTTTTTTCTACTATAGGGGGAGCAGTAAGTTCAGCCTGCTCAGAGTACTTGCTGCACAGGTGGTACAGGCTACATGCAGCCAGTTCCACCAGCTATAAAAGCAGTCAGCTTTTTTCCCCCAACACCTTCACAGGCAGTGGCTCATGGAGTTACAGTTGAGCCTCCATGGATTTTGCATGGAAAATTCCTTTTAATGCATCTGCATGTCAGACACCATAAACTTTACAAAAGGGTAACACAGCATTAGGTAGAGTAGTGAGAATTTAGTTTGTGAGGAAGGTAGACTAAACGTTCAGACTACAAAAAGCTGCAGTAATACGTTTCCATTTTAAATTTAAAGTAGTATTTGACAAAGTCTCCTTTTTAAAAGGGAAACTGAGACTATTTAGCTTTTCCTTTTCCCATTTAGCTGCAAATTGAGATTATTTAGCTTTTCCATAACAACAAATGAACTTGAGCATCCCATTAGCCACCACTTCTTACCTTTACCAGTGTTGAGACTGAATGAACCCGACACAAGTTCTTCAGCATGGACTCACAGAGGTCAGCAACACTAAGGCCAATAGCCCAGTTTGTGTATCCCTTAAGTTTGATTACCTCATAGGCACTGAGGAAATATGGAAACAGTTTGAATGCATAATAGAATAGAATCAATCAGGTTGGAAGAGACCTCCAAGATCATCCAGTCCAACCTAGCACCCAGCCCTATCCAGTCAACCAGACCATGGCACTAAGTGCCTCATCCAGTCTTTTCCTGAACACCCCAGGGACAGTGACTCCACCACCTCCCTGGGCAGCCCATTCCAATGCCAATCACTCTCTCTGTGAGGAACTTCCTCCTAACATCCAGCCTGTACTTCCCCCAGCACAACTTGAGGCTGTGTCCCCTTGTTCTGTTGCTGGTTGCCTGGGAGAAGAGACCAACTCCCACCTGGCTACAGCCTCCCTTCAGGTAGTTGTAGACAGCAATGAGGTCTGCCCTGAGCCTCCTCTTCTCCAGGCTAAACACCCCCAGCTCCCTCAGCCTCTCCTCATAGGGTTTGTGTTCCAGGCCCCTCACCAGCTTTGTTGCCCTTCTCTGGACACATTCCAGCACCTCAACATCTCTCTTGAATTGAGGAGCCCAGAACTGGACACAGTACTCAAGGTGTGGCCTGACCAGTGTTGAGTACAGGGGAAGAATAACCTCATTGCATTAAGATGTCTTCAAGACACTGTGTAGACAACAAGTCTTCAAGTGAATTAATATTTTCCATTTAAAAAAAAACATGAAACCTGTGACACTAAGTTATGGAATTAAAATGTCAGAGTCACAGATTTCAGTATTAGAGGAGAAAGTATGAAGTCTGCATCTTCCCATATGTATATAAAGAAGCCCTATTGTTCTCACAAGGTTAGCTGAGATGAAAAATAGCTTTCATCCATTAATAGTTTTTAGGGTTAAGTAGCACAGACATCTACAACTGAAGGAATTTCCTATTCAGGTCAGCAGTTCAGTCATTTTGGGTACACAGTTGTTCAGCCTGGAGAAGAGAAGGCTCAAGGCATACCTAATAGCAGCCTACTAGTACCTAAAGGGGACTACAAGAAGGTTGCAGAGGAACTCTTTGCAAAAGCCTGCAGGAACAGGACAATGGTTTGAAACGAGAGAAGAGCAGATTTAGACTGGATGTTAGGAACAAGTTGTGCCATGAGGGTCCTGGAACACTGCAAGAGGTTGCCCAGGGAAGTAGCTGAGGTCCCACCTGTGGAGATACTTGAGCTAAGACTCAATGAGGCTGTGAGAAAACTGCTCTAATGGAGGATGTCCCTGCTGACTGCAGGGATGGATGACCTTTGGAGGTCCCTTCCAACACAAACCATTCTATGATTTGGAGCCAAAGCCATGCACTACTCATACACTCCTTGCCTAATTTTTAAACCAAGATCTGCATACACTTTACAGCAGCATAGTCCTTATTCCTCAGGTGTGACAAGTGATTTAGCCATTCTTCAAATCAATGTACCTTTCAACCACTTGTTTGTGCACTTCTTTCCAGTTCTCACTATCTTTGTCAGTTCCCATGGCAGGATTCAGCTCCTGGAGAGAAACACCTGCCACATTAACTCCACTCCAAACAGCCACTGTAACAGGGAGAGGACATAAGTTTCAATAGCACTTAATGATTCCCACTCCACTTCTATCTCAGATACCTGAAAGAAAAGCAGTAGTAACTAGATCCACAATCATGGCTGAGGCAGATTTTAAGGTTTTCTTTAACTACAGTTAATTCTAAGAACCCTGGGGGTCAAATATTAACAAGTCAGTCTCAATACATGAACAACAGTGCTTTTCTTGGAAAGTACAGCTACTTTTGAAGCCATAAACCTCAAATTCAAGCAAAAAGGCTTGTCTTAGCTCTTCAGCTTTTCCAAACTAATTTTACCCCAAAACTGCAGCAAAAACCTATCTGCAGGTTCACAAATCAGTATTAGGTTTACCCTTCAAGAATTCTACTTTTATTTCCCTGATTAACTGGATAGCAGTAAGCAGACTTAGAATATCAAAAGAGCAACTGTGACCAGTAGGACAGGGAGGTGGTTCAGCCCCTCTGCTCTGGCAAGACACCATTTGGAGCACTGCTTCAGTTCTGGTGCTTCCAGTCTAAGAGGGACATGGAGATGCTGGAGTGCATCAAGAGGAACCCACAAAGAGCTGGACAACCTCCCATATGGAGACACGCTGAGACAGTTGGGGCTGTTCAGAGACAGGAAAAGAAGCTCCAGGGAAACCTTAGAGCAGCCTTCCAACCCAAAAGGGACCTACAAGAAAGCCAAGAAGGGACTTTTACAAGGGCTTGTAAGTGATAGGATGAGAGGGAATGGATTGAAGCTTAAGGACAGATTGAGACTAAAGATTAGGAAGAAATTCTTTCCAGTGAGGGTGGTGAGACACTGGAACAGGTTGCTCAAGGAGGCTGTGGATGCCCCCTCCGTGGAGGTGTTCAAGGCTAGGTTGGATGAGACTTTGAACAACCTGTTCTAGTGGGAGGTGTCCCTGCCCATGGCAGAGGGATTGTAACTCAATGACCTTTAAGGTCCCTTCCAACCTAAACCATTCTATGAATCTCTTGCCATATTGGAAGCTTACAGGCAGACTTATTCTCTGTTCCAGTAAAGTACCTAGGAATATTTAGTTCTCAAAAAGCAAAAGCAGCTGCAGCATTGAAGCAAGATGAGCTCTGTACATGCTCAGCCAAGCTCCACTTCCACTGTGGTATAAGGCTGGCTTCTGCAACACTGTTGTTGGTCACTGAACTTTGATCAAATGCAAGAGGACACTGAAGAGGTGGCTCCCTTACAAATACACAGCACTATAATACAGAGCAGTGTTGTACAGGGTTAACTCTCCTGGGGGTGGTCTGGACCTGACCCCAGGTCCTCCTGACTCCTCCCTGAGGGTGGTCTGAACCTGACCCCAGGTGTAGTGGTTAGCCCACTCTCACTTCCTGTCTGGACCCCCTATGAAGACAGAGCAACTTCCTCTTTCTCCTGCCTGCAGCACCTTGGTTCCTGCTGCTCCTGGTTTTGCCATGTGGCCACCCCACCACATGGTGGACAACCCCTTCTTGAATCTACCTCCATCCACTGCCATCAATCTGGTTGTGTATTTTTGTATTGTTTCCCTTCCCTATACCCTCTTTGTAACTCTCCTGCTTCAAATACCTTTTATTTATTGTTAAAGTTTTTCTTTTAACTTTCAAACTGAAGCAAGACTATTCTTTGGGTGTTATACCTCTTTTCACTCTCTACATCTAATTTCCTTTCTTTCCACAGTGGGGGAGAAGGGAAAGCATTGTATTCAGTTAGGTTTTGAGACTGTGGGAAGCTTCAATCAGACCAATACAAGTACCAACCCACAGGTTCATCCAGCAGTGGTAAGCTGCAGCCTTTGGGACATATCACTTCAGATAATAAAATCAGTCTTAACGGTTCAGTGTTTAATTATGCAACACAATCACCCTCATGAGAAAAGTGCAGCTAGATTTCCTGGACTTATCTCAACTCCAGTATTCATAAAGCCAAGTTCTAATTACTTGAGCTTGTCTGCATCCATTCCCTCAGAATTCCCTAACACCCATTAGGCCCCAACCTCTAACACTTTATTGCTTATTCTCAAAGAAAAGAGGAGTGCACCTTACCACTAGAATCACCATGTTCTCCCAAGATCCAGCCATGGCAGCTGGTTGGGTGGATGCCAAGCCTTTCAGACATCAGGTAGCGAAATCTGGCTGTGTCTAGATTGCAGCCACTTCCAATCACACGGTGTTTTGGCAGGCCACTCAGCTTCCATGTGACATAGGTTAATATATCCACTGAAACGAAACAGGTGCACAGTAATGAAGCCATTCACATAGACCAAGAACGTTGCAACAACTACTTTACTGCAAGTAGTAGGGCAATCAAGAGGACTTTACTCAATAGGTTGCCCAGGGAAGGTATTGAGGCCCCATCCCTGGAGATATTCAGGATCGGACTGGACAAGGCTGTGAGCAACCTGATTTAGTGGAGGATGTCCCTGCTGACTGCAGGAGGGTTGCACTAGATACCCCTTGCAGGTCCCTCCCAACCCAAATCATTCTATGACTGAGAAACAGCATCCAGACTGCTTTTTTGTCTCATAGTTTGCCTGCAGTAAGGCTTTCCACAGGACAGGCTGCAGGCAGTGCTATCTGAGCTAGAGCCCATGCAGATCAAGGGAAGTAAATCAGGCAAAGACAGAGAGGTCACACATCACCACATGCACACTGGACACCCCCAAAGTCCCTTCTAATGGGCTCCCAGTAACTTCCACTGTTTCAGGCTAATGGACAAAACACCACACAGTGAGGAAACAAAGCATTGTACAAATAATTCTGATAAAGTACTATGCAATTCTCTTCCTGTGGCTGCTTCACTGGAGAGAAGTCTGCAGCTTGAATTCAGCTTTGCTAGAGCAAGAACAATTTGACCTTTGACTGGCTTTGATTTTTAGATAAGTGTTTAAAATTGCCTTAACTCATTGTACTTGCACAGCAGTTACTGGCTCTCTAACTACTCAGTAGTGCTAATTGTACACCAGCTATTTACCACCATCTAAGTAGCTAGCTCTCCATGCACTGTTTTGACTGCCACATATCTTCAGAAACAATGCCACTTCATTCCCAGGCTTCACTCAGATGTCAAATCAAGCCAAGACAGCATGGCAGTTCCTTTCCTGAAAAGACAGCCAAGACTGCAGGGCAAGATCCTCCCTCTGAGAAATATCATATCCAGCCACAAAGGAAAGTTCTGATTTCTGATCAGTTTACAAGCAAAATGAACATCTCCTTTAGAGATAAAATGTTTTAACTACCTGCTACTTAAGCCAAATTATGTAAAGACCTGAAGTATTATTTACCATGAGGCATGCTTTTAAAATGTGAGAAGTTCTGAACAAAGAGCACCAGAAAGTACAGAATGGTTGTATCCTGCTGTTAGCAAACACATGGCAGATGGCCACACAACCCAGCCATTTTCAACACNATGGAGGGTGAGGTTAGAAAGCAAGATGGAGTTCAGCCAGCAGCCTCAGCTCCCCAGCAGGCAAAGAGCCCAGAGCAAAGCCCAGAGCGAAGTGCCCAAGCAAAGTGACTTTATCTAATGTTTTGCTTTTCCTTTCTACACATCTCAGCAAGGCTGTGAGCAAAGTAGACATCATCACTGTTTTCATTTCACAGCCTATGATCTAGTCCTTCTCACCAAAACATTCTAGCTAAGCTCAAACTAGCACAACACGGTATTTGTATTTAAGGACACTGGTAAGATAAACCACTAGTTCTCCAACAAACACAAGCAGTAAGTCTTCTAAAAGCAATTGCCTTACCTGGGTTGGAAACCACTAGGATGGTACAGTTAGGGCTGTACTTGACAATCTGAGGAATGATGAATTTGAAGACGTTCACATTCCTCTGAACCAGGTTGAGTCGACTCTCTCCTTCTTGCTGACGAACTCCTGCAGTTACTACCACAATTTTGGAGTTGGCTGTAACAGCATAGTCTAAAACAGAGCATGGGGGAGAAGATGTGGAATGTCAGCTAGACTTATCACTGTTTTCAGCAGCATTGTGTCCATACAGGTATCATGGGTAGCTTCTCTGCTGCACATACATTCCAACCCCAAACCCATGTGACATCCATATTAAAGGCAGCACTTACCACATAATCGTTTGGGTTGGAAGAGACCTCCAAAGGTTATCCAATCCAACCCCCCTGCAGTCAGCAGAGACATCTTCCACTAGAACAGCCTGCTCAGAGCTTTGTCCAGCCTCATCTTGAATATCTCCACAGAGGGGGCCTCAAATCCCTCCCGGGGCAACCTGCTACAGCACCCTCACGGTGCAGAATTTGTTCCTAACATCTGGTCTAACTCTGCTCTTCTCATTCCAAACCATTGTCTCTAGTCCTGTCCCTGCAGGCCTTTGCAAACAGTCCCTCTGCAGCTTTTTGTAGCCCCCTTCAGGTACTGACAGGCTGCTATAAGGTCAGCCTGGAGCCTTTTCTTCTCCAGATTGAATAACCCCAGCCCACTCAGCTTGTCCTTTATCTCTTCACATTATCCCAATGTATAGGTCTTGACAGTACATTCGAGCCCTCAATCTCATTTCCATTATTCAAATATCAGTTCTTTTCACTCTACAAAATCATACAATGGTTTAGGTTGGAAGGGACCTCAAGGATCATCCAGCTGCAACCCCCTGCCTTAGGCAGGGACACCTCCTACTAGAGCAGGTTGCCCAAGACCTCATCCAGCCTGGCTTTAAACCCCTCCAGGGAGGAAGCATCCACAACCTCCCTGGGCAACCAGTTCCAGTGTCTTTCCACCCTCACTGTAAAGTACTACAAAGAAGCATCAGAGTGCTGTTAAAATGTATTTTACTCAACCAGCTCAAAATTATGGTCACTAGAGATAAGGGAAGCCCAGGTAAGAGCCGCTCCCATTGTTACAGTGTTCATCTAACTCTCACCCCAGTTCATACACTTCTAGATTTAAATATTCAGTCACTAGAGTTTCCTACAATTACACAGTGGTCACTCCTGAGCAAATTCACAGAACATCAGTGTTAAATAAAAGAAACTGAGGATCACCTTTGTCTGCCACGATCTTGTGAGTGTGAAGGAACAAGCTCCCATGCTGCAGATCCATCATTTCTCCCTTGAGTTTGTCTTCCAAAACATCAACCAGAGCAAGCTCATCACAAAGATCCTGCAAAGAATGCAATTTGGAGGAGTCAGTGAACCAGTTCACTTGAATTTTAATTTTACCCTTGACATAGAAATTTTACATTAAGATGTTACACATCTGAATGTATCTCTTCCCCAGAGGTGAAGCAGTAAGAGAACACTATCATGGGGCTCTGGTGCATCTCACAGTAACAAAGACAGAAGCTAAACCAGCATAGAACTCTTTCAGGGTGCTACTGGTGTGGAGTTTGAGTGCACAGCTAACCCCTAGCTAGCAAGGCACTAGCCAGCATCTTAGGAAACAAGCAGCACTTCTCAGACCTGTAACAAACCCAACCTAACAAAACACACCATATGATTACTGAGAAAGTATTCTAATTCCTTCAACCAATTCATTTCACAAAAAAATAGAACCAGAACAGTCTTACTTTCCTCAATACTGAAACCAGCATCAGGATAAAGCAGATTCTTCACCTCATTTTATGCTGTTAGAGCTGCTATGTTGTATCTACTCTGCAGAACAGATTCAGCCATGCGTGTTTGTTCTTCAGCTCAATTAGGCTGGGAGACAATATCATACAATGGAATACTGTGTCCAGTTCTGAGACCCTCACCTCAAGAGGGACCTCAGAGAACTGCTTGAGGAAGTCCAGCACAGAGCCACAAAGATGCTGAAGGCAGTAGAACATCTTCCTTGTGAGGGAAGAACTCTAAGAACCTTTACTTGCAGGCCAAAATCAATCTTAAACATTCTAAGTACGTTTAGCTGAAGTGACTGGTGTAAAACTAAGGTGGTGGTGGTGTAATCAGAATCACAGAACCAACCAGGGTGGAAGAGACCTCCAAGATCATTCAGTCCAACCTACCACCCAGCCCTATCCAGTCAACTAGACCATGGCACTGAGTGTCCCATCCAGTCTTTTCTTGAACACCCCCAGGGACAGTGACTCCACCACCTCCCTGGGCAGCCCATTCCAATGGCAAGAATGTGCACATGTGAATGGGCAGATTCATCCACACAACCTGACACCATAGGACAGATGTCTAGGCCAATATTCAGACTCAGCAGGTTCATGGAGCCAGCTCTCAAACAGAAGAGCATCTGGAATAGCCCAAATGACCAACGTAATCCGTGTTGCCCAGAGATCTCAGCTTGTCATCAACACACGCAGGAATGAAGTTTACAAAACAACCTAATGCAGCTTAATATCCTCATTGAAAACAGCTGACCTGTGGCTGTAGAGATGTTTCCTTTTGTAGAAAAGTATGGCAACATCAGGGCCTTGTAAGGGAGCTACAAATAACCCACATGGAAATTTGGGGGTCATTCAAATTTATATATCAAAATATTACAGCAATAAACTGAAATCAGTATTACTACCGAATGGTTTGGGTTGGAAGGGAGATCCAAAGCTCATCCAGTCTCCAGTCAAACCCCCCTGCAGTCAGCAGGGACATCCTCCACTAGAGCAGCCTGCTCACTGCCTTGTCCAGCCTGATCTTGAGTATCTCCAGGGATGGGGCCTCAACTCTCTCCCAGGGCAACTTGTTGCAGTGTTGCAGCACCCTCATGGTGCAAAACTTGTTACTAACAACCAGTCTAAATCTGCTCTTCTCTCATTTCAAACCATTGCTCCTTGTCCTATCACTGCTGTCCCTCTGCAGCCTTCATGTAGCCCCCTTCTGGCACTGGAAGGTCACTCTCAGGTCTGGTCACTGGAATCTTCTCCTCTCCAACTGAACAACCCAGCTCCCCCAGCCTGTCCTTTGTAGCAGAGGTGCTCCAGCCCCTGGATCATCCTCAGGTTTATCAGGCTGTTTAACTTTACATCGTTGAAAGGCATCTCAAACTCAACTGCATCTGCACATTACAGTATGGTATAGACACCATCTTATGCCACGATTTAACAGCCATCTTGGGAAGCCAACCACCCGGCACAAGTCAAAACCATATTGTATCCCTCCATACCTGGTTAAATATGAGCCAGTAGCGTGACTAGGAAGGACAACAGCATCCTGGCTTGTATGAGAAATACTTGAGCCAACAGGACTAGGAAAGTGGTGCTGTACACAAGATTTAGTATCAGAATTAGTAGAGACTGATAATAGCTGGACGTGATGATCTTACAGGTCTCAACTGAAACTGTCCCAAGTGACTGTCCCCCTGTACTCAGCACTGGTGAAGCTGCACCTTAAGTACTGCGCCCACATTTGGGCCCCTAACAAGAACACTGAGGTACTGAGGCATATCCAAAGAAAAGCAAAGTGCCTGAAACAAAAGTCTGAGGAGTGGCTGAGCGGAGTTGTTTAGTTTGGGAAAAAAAAAAAAAGGCTCAGGTGAAACCTTATCGCTCTCTATAACTATTTGAAAGGAGATTGTAGCAAGGTGTCAGTATCTTCTCCCAGGTGTCAAGTAATAGGACAAGAGGGAACGGTCTTGAGCTGTATGAAGAGATGATTAGTTTGGATTTTAGAAGAAGTTTCTTCCCTGAAAATGTTTCAGTGTATGACTACAGGCTGTCCTGGGAAGTGGTGGAATCACTACTCCTAGAGGTATCTAAAAGGCTTCGAAATGTGGTGCTTAGGGACCTGATGCAGTGGTGGACTTGCTAGGTCAATAGCTAGACTTGATCTTAAAGGTCTTTACCAAGCTAAATGTTTTTATTTCAGTGACAAGAATCAAATGGTTATGTTATAAAAATGCTTTATACTGCAGCTTCTACTTGTGAGAACATAGGGGAGAACAGAAGCCTGGTTGAAATAAACTCCACGATACTATAATCCAAGGCAGAAAAAATTAAAACCAGTTTTCACTCTAGATTTGGTGCATGCAACTTGTGATTAGTGAAACTTTGTGCTTAGATTTCTGTGTATGGTTTTATCCTCCTTAGGGCAGTGTATTAAACAGATTGATGCTGGATTGCAAGGAAGTATGGGGTAACTTCACCTGGCTCCCTGCCATCCTTACAGGTCACAGTGCTTCAAAAATAAATGGATTCAAGACTACAAGGTAGCAACATCTGCTTAAATATAACCTCACACCCACACAGTGAACTGTCATTGTTTTTTCCATTAAATGTCTCCTTTAGTTACAGTTTAGAAACTACTCATTACATTCACATTAGTATTTAGTTTCACCATAGCCTTTTTTGTCATTTTTTCCTTGCTCAGAAGGCTCATGAATATGAGCAACTGAAAACCCTCCAGATTTTTCATGATTAAGACCCCTCATGCATCCTCAAGGTAACAGGTATAAGAAGGATCAGCTCCAAACATAATACAGCTGGTTTAGTAGTACATGTAAGTTTTCTCTCACTGTGAGCCACCTAATTAAAGATCTACAGAATGGTTCAGGTTGGAGGGGACATCAAATATCAGCGAATTCCAACCCCCTTGCCACAGGTAGGGGCACCTTCCACTAGAACTGGCTGCTCAAGGCCTCATCCAACCTGGCCCTGAACACCTTCAGGGAAGGGGCATCCACAACCTCCCTGGGCAACCTATTCCAGAGTCTCACCACCCTCGCTGTGAAGAATTTCTTCCTAACCTCCAGTCTCAGTCCGCTCTCCTCAAGCTTCAATCCACTGTCACTACAATCCCTTTTCAAAGCTCCCTTCCCAGCTTTCTGGCAAGCCTCTCTCAGGTACTAGAGGGCTGCAGGTGGGTAAGGTGTATCTGATGAAGTATTTTTGAAAAACAGTTCCCATTTGTCTTTTAAAAAGAGCTTATCAGGAGTCAAGTTTAACTTAATTCACAACAGTCTCTAGAAACAAAGAGCAAAGTAAAAGAGATCCTTACTGCATAATAAGCCTTTGCTTTGCTCACAGACTACATGAGATTTTGCTTTAAAGAAACAAAAACCCACCTACAAACCAAAAAAACCCCAGAAAGCAGCAGGAGTCAGAAAAACCTTTAAGTCCAGCCCCCTGTTGTCAGTTTTTGGAAAGCTAACTAAAACCAATAGGGAAAAAATAAACTCATATAACCAAGTGATAAAGGCTTAAGAGAAACAAAGAAGCTTGGGGACAGCAGTATTCTTAGTTATTATGTTACACATGCATTAAAAGAGTAAAAACCAAACACAGTACTGATCCCTATCCCCGATTTCACATGGGCTTCTATTCTGCCTGCATTCTTTGCTTAGTGGAGCTCTCCCACTGAGCAAATTCCATCTTTGTCATGGAAAAACAAGACAATTAAAAAGAGAAATGTTTAGCAGAGGTTTCAAAGCCACTGCTCACTGTATTTTGCAGCAGCCTGCGAAATAACTCGGCCTAATGAGAAACTAATTGCTGAGTAATAAAAACGAATGGAAAGCTGAGAGAATAAGGAGAAATCAAATGAGAAGGTCAGCCTTGCATGCCCACTGTAGGTCACTGCTTGCTGACACAAACGGCAAACAGTTCATTCCTGTACTAACCTACCCAATTTTTCACTGCTTGCTAAGACAGGCAGGCAGTGCAGAGCACTACAGCAGTGGGAAGCTGAACATGTTGCCCTTGAGCTGTACCTTTCCAAGGATGCTGATAGCACAGGCCATCCCGACCTGTCCAACCCCCACAACCGTTATCTTGTTGTTTGGAACTGTGCTTCCTGCAGCAATGGGGGTAAACAGCTTGTCCTTGAGGGTAGCCATGGTGTTCTGTAAGGAAAGACGGAAGACACGGTTCAAAGCAAGCCAGATTAAAGCAAACCGAACGCTCTGGATTGAAGAGGTCACCTGCCACAGCTGGAAACTTGCCGCTAGAAGTGCTGCCGGCGGCGGTTTACGTAAGGCAGCAGGCGGGCACAGTGCCCTTGCTCACCGAGCTCCTTCCACCCGCGACTTACCAGCTCACCCCCACACCCACTCCTGCTTGGAGGACAGGGCTCCCTCCCTGAATTCGCTGGTGCCTACTGAAGGGCTGAAGTGGGGCAGAAGCTGTTTTGGAAGCACGTAACAGAGTATCCTTCTGTTCCCGGCGTTTCCAGAGCCTCTCCAAAGGTAGACATCCCTTCCGCGTTAACGGCTCCTTGGCTTTCCCCCCTTCACAAATCCCATCACGGCTTCGGGCCGTGGGACTGGTAATAAAAGCACGAACCAGTTTGGTGCAGTAACACCCCTGGGGTTTCCCTCGCTGCTTTCCATTCAGCCCGAAGGTTCCCTTCGCCCAACCCACAGAACCCTGAGCGGTGCTTTCGACCACCCCCACCCCAGCTTCGCCATGCAGGGGGCACCGCCCCCATCTCGCCAGTCGCAGCCTAGCGAGGGGCCGGAGTCGGCACACGAGGTCACCCAGAGGGATTCTACGCACAACCGGAGGCAGAGCTGGGAATCGCCATTCCATCCTAACCCTCAGGAGCTTTAGCGTGGCTCTGGCCCCTGGCTAGCGCATCCACGCTCCCTGCCTCTGTGCCATCCCTCCACCGTGCGGGAATGCTCGGCCCCGGGCGAAGCCGCCCGTGGGAAATAAAAAGCTGAGCTGGGTCACCCCACCAGCTCCCCTCGTCCCGTACCCACCAGTTCGGCTCAGCTGGGGAGAGGCAAGAACACCAACGCCACGCTTCTCCGAGGCTCTTGCAATGAGGACTCCGCAGCGGAAGGGGCGGGCAGGACCGGGCCGGAGCGGAGCGGGCTGAGCCGCCCCTCGCCGCGCCTTCCTGGGCGTTCCTCGGCGGCTCTCGGGGGGCGGTGGCCGCCGCGCTCAATCCCCGTCAAGGACGGAGGCTGAAGGATGCTGCTGCCCCACCCCCGACTCCCCTGCTGTCCTCTGCTTCTTTCCCTTCCTCCTGCCTGCCGGTCCCCGAGGAGTCGCCTGAGCGGGGAGAGAAGCGCTGGCTCGACCCTCTTTTAGTGCTGGCGGCAGCAGGATGAGGCGATGGTGGCGGTCAGTAGGTGAGGCCGGTAGCGGTCCTGAGCAGGGTCCGGTTGAGTGGCGGTTGGGCGCACTGTAGGCCTCAGTGCTGTGCGGCAGTTCACTGCTCCGGTAGTGGCCGTTATAGAGACCGGTGGTGGCCGTTACAGAGACGGGTGGTCTCTCAGGCGTCTCTGAGCTGACCTTCACAATTAGCTAACAAGGTCAGGATGCCTCATTTCTCTTTCATGAGGCCAGAGGGAACATGGCAGAGGAATCATTGCAAACAAGAAGATACAGAGTCATAGAGGCGTTTCGGTTGGAAAAGACCTTTAGGATCATCGACTCCAACGACCACCGTAACTACCACGGCTGGTGCTAAAACCGCGTCCCTCAGCACCACATCTCTGCCTCTTAAATACCTTCAGGCACAGGAATGCAACCGCTTCCTGAAGAGCCTGCTGCTGTGTTTAACAAGTTGTGAAAACCGAAAGCATTTCCTATAATCTTTGGGGGCGAAGCTGCCCAAGCTGGTGGTGGTTTGATGCTTCTGCTCTCTGCTCTGTGCCCTAACTGAAGTGCAGCAGATCTTCGGTTTTTTGGGTGGTTGAACAAATCGGAGGGGACAAAAGCACGAATGGAGTCACACGGAAATTCTTTGGCCGGAACAAAGGAATGTAACGTGATGCAGTGCCACAACCACTTCCCCCTCCCCCCGCTGCCCTATTCCGGATCACACTCTGACCGTTTCACTGTACCACTTTAAAATGGTCATGTGCGGGACCTGTGGAATGAGCCCCTGGGACCTGAATGGAATTTTCGTTTCTCCTAACGCTGTAACGTGACTTGTTTCTAGCTGTAAAGGAAGAAAAGAGAGGGAAAACACAACACACATTTAGTTTCACCACGGAAAGAAAAGAAAGCTTGTTTCTAGCTGTAAAGGAAGAAAGCAGAGGGAAAACACAACTTAACACACATTTAGTTTCACCAAGGAAAGAAAAGCAAGCTCTTCACACAGTGTTGTCTCACAGGAGGCAAGCCAGAGGGTAGATTGCAGAGTGCCCTCAAATAAGTCACTGGGTTAAATGTGACTAGGCAGAAAGCCTGGCTTGTCCCATCTAAGACTAGGGTTACTTTTTTTGCTGCTGTTTTGGCTAGTTTAAGGTCTTATTGATTTGGGGGTTTGACAGGTATTTGGCCAGTTTAGTAAGAATTGGATTAATTCCCTCTGGCTCACCAAGCAGCCAAACAAATGCCAGGACAAGAGCAGTGGCAAGTACAAGTGGTGAGGAAAGTGTAAAACCTGCTTTTCTGCACAGCAGGACAGATTCATGCTTGCTTCAAATGACTGACTGAGCTACTGCACTTCTTCATGTTATTTGACATAGCAAAGGGTCCCTTTGAGGGAAAGAAATGAGTTAAGCCATCCACATGGCACACCAGATAGCAGATTGCTGTAAGGAAATAAGACATTGGTAACTATAAAATGAGAGCCAGTGGTAAATTATAATTACACAATGAAATAGAAGGTTAATAAAATCTATCCTGTAAAATGAATATGGGAACATGCACAGCTGAACTGGAGCAAAATGGGTGGGCAGAGGGCAATGGGATGAGATTTAACAAAGCCAAGTGCAGGGTTCTGCACTTTGGCCACAACAACCCCAAGCAACGCTACAGGCTGGGGACAGAGTGGCTGGAGAGCAGCCAGGAGGAAAGGGACCTGGGGCTACTGGTGGATAGTAGGCTGAAGATGAGCCAGCAGTGTGCCCAGGTGGCCAAGAGGGCCAATGGCATCCTGGGCTGGATCAGGAACAGTGTGGCCAGTAGGACAAGGGAGGTTATTCTTCCCCTGTACTCAACACTGGTCAGGCCACACCTTGAGTCCTGTGTCCAGTTCTGGGCTCCTCAATTCAAGAGAGATGTTGAGGTGCTGGAACATGTATAGAGAAGGGCAGCAAGGCTGCTGAGGGGCCTGGAACACAAACCCTATGAGGAGAGGCTGAGGGAGCTGAGGTTGTTTAGCCTGGAGAAGAGGAGGCTCAGGGCAGACCTCATTGCTGTCTACAACTACCTGAAGGGAGGTTGTAGCCAGGTGGGGGTTGGTCTCTTCTCCCAGGCAACCAGCAACAGAACAAGGGGACACAGCCTCAAGTTGTGCCAGGGGAAGTATAGGCTGGATGTTAGGAGGAAGTTCTTCCCAGAGAGAGTGATTGGCATTGGAATGGGCTGCCCAGGGAGGTGGTGGAGTCACCGTCCCTGGGGGTGTTCAGGAAAAGCCTGGATGAGGCACTTAGTGCTATGGTCTAGCTGACTGGATAGGGCTGGGTGCTAGGTTGGACTGGATGATCTTGCAGGTCTCTTCCAACCTGGCTGATTCTATTCTATTCTAAAATGAGGAGGAAAAGAAAAGAAAAAGTACAGGAAACATTAGGGAAGGATCAGAGCAAGGTTTTTCATTCCTGAACCAGAACCAAGGTGTTGTGCTTGTTCTGCCAGTGCCTGTCATGAGTAACATTCATTGCTGCATTATGTCTTCTTTGGACAGGATCCTTCTCTCTGCTTATAAAGCAATTAACAATCAATTATTGTATTAGAATTTGTAATTAAATAGAGAGGAAAATGGCACTTTCCTACTTGCAAGTTCTTAAAGCTTTTAGAGGCAGACTGGACCATTTACCACGTTGTGACAGTTCTCCTAGACCCTAATTTAGATCAGGCTTCAGTTTGCTTCCAGTG
Organism: Tricholaema leucomelas; assembly: GCA_013400475.1. Classification (NCBI taxonomy): domain Eukaryota; kingdom Metazoa; phylum Chordata; class Aves; order Piciformes; family Lybiidae; genus Tricholaema lacrymosa; species Tricholaema leucomelas. The sequence continues at coordinate 19,824 of WAAF01018159.1, read as the reverse complement.
TTAAAAGGGTATTTAATCCCCTCCCTGAAATGCTTGGGATCTAAGCAGACAAAGCAGGTGGATGGTGGAAGAAAGGAGATTATTCTCTCTGCCTGCTCTTACTGATTTACTTTTTTATTGTTTCAGCTGATAGAGAATTGAGGCACAGAGAGGTGAAGAGATCTCTCCAAGGTCACAGGGGAAGTCTGCTGGTGACAGGTCAGAGTTTCAAAGTTCAGCTCCACTTTGGCAATGCTGACATTTTTAGTGAAGTGTAGATTTCCACAAAAACAAACCCTAAGGGGCACAGTCTAAATAAATTTGTCTAGTAGGCTTCATACAATTACAACATAATTTCTGTGTGTACATTTTAACAACATTTAACTTTTGGTTTGTATACGAAGTGTGTAATTAGGTAAGCCTGAGACACGTCAGTAGCATTCATCCCATCATCTTCCCAAAATACATGAAAGCATTTTTTTCCAAACTGAAAAGAAACAGAGGTCTCACTTGCATAACTCTACTAATGGAAGCATCCAGCTTTGGAACCCTCAGCACAGGAAGGACATGGACCTGGTGGAGTGGCTCCAGAGGAGAGCTACAAAGATGATCAGGGGCTGGAGCACCTCTGCTATGAGGGAGCTGGGGTTGTTCAGCCTGGAGAAGAGAAGGGTTCAGGGAGATCTCAGAGCAGCCTGTCAGTATCTGAAGGGGGCTACAAGAAGGCCACAGAAGGACTGTTTGAAAAGGCCTGCAGTGGCAGGATGAGAGACAGTGGTTTGAAATGAGAGGAGAGCAGATTTAGATTGGATGTCAGGAACAAATTCTGCACCATGAAGGTGGTGGAATGCTGCAAGAGGTTGCTCAGAGAGGTAGCTGAGGCCCCATCCTGGAAGATACACAAAGTGAGGCTTGACAAAGCTCAGAGCAAAATGATCTAGTGGAGGATGTCCCTGCTGACTGCAGGGGGATTGGATTGGATGACCTTTGGAGGTCCTTTCCAACTTGAATCATCCTAGGATGCCTGTGCCAGAATCTTCCAGCCACCGCCTTTGAAGCAGATTGCTGATTCTAAGGGTCAAGGTCAGTTGACCTTTTTGGGTTGATATCTTGATAGCTAACCTTTGCCATATTACCCTCTGGATTCATACAGTTCTACAGTTCACAGAGCAAGCTTTGTGGAGCGTACCGTGAACACAACTGAGCTTCCAGTAAGCATTATTAATACATTTGCCAGTACTGAGTGATGTTTGGCACCATTCCTGCAGCCAAGTCCCATGTGAAGTCTAGAAGGACACACTTTTCACACTTTCTCGTGATCATAGAGATCTGTTCATGACAATTGGCAGAAAGCAATCAGATGATGTTGGGAAGTATCTTACCCTTGGCTTTATGTGGAGGAGGAAGAGAACTGTTGGCCGATGCACTGAAAGGAGAGCCAGGGAAATGCTTTATGGCTGGAGCTTGGCAATGTGACCTCAGAATTTCAGTGTAAAGTCATTGCTTCGAAGCTGGGTCAAACCAGCAGAGATGAGAATGTGTTGCTTTCTGTCTGACTAGCTCCATTTAAGTGCCATTATTTTGCATATTGATACCCCTCTCTTCTAAGAAAAGAAACCAAGATATAGAAACTGTTCCTCAGTTCTGCAAGTCAGCCCCAAAGCCAAGTTTGAAAAGCAGCTTATGTTCTCATTGCTCAGGCCACCTTTTCCAGGCACCCCTCACCAACCATAGACACCCATTGCTGTCTTCTTATAATGCAGACTCCCAGTTTTGACCTTTTGACTCACACCTAAGTGAGATGCCTGCAGAAGAGTGTACTTGAACCCTATCTGTTATAGAGAATAAGTAAACAGAGCCGTTCCCAGATGCTTGTTCTGGCCTGGGGAAGCTCTTTTCATCCCCACACCACATTCAGCAGAAACTCTCCTCCAGAGCCAGTTTAAGACATAATAAGAGATGCTGGCTTCAGAAGCAGGACAGCTTTTCATGTTTCTGCTTCATATTGGCAGCTTCCTGTTCTGCATTGCTGTTTGCTGCTGTTTTGTCTGTATTGCTGTGACTATGCTGGTTGAAAGCAAATCCCTGTGTGCAGGGAGATAGTTTCTGTCAATTTGTCATCTGGTCCTGTGACAATGACAGCAGCATGCGAACAGGAGTGTGAAGTTACAGAATGGCTGCAGAGACTCCTTTGAACCACTTTCACCATTATTAAAATTCTTCACTTACAGAGCAGCCAGGGGTGAAGTTACTTGTCAGAGCTGAGTCAAAGAGTCAGCTCAGCACTGCGGGAACAAGCAAGTGCTGCCCTCCACACCTATTTATGCCTTACACCTACCAGCTCTGATGCTTCTCTGATTTCTTTATGGGCCAGTTCAGCTCATTAAATTAGCTGAAGACTATCACTTTTCTTTCCTCGAAGTAGTTTTCTGCTCATCAGCCAACTGGGTTCAGAGATGTGTCCAGTAAATGCCAGAGACAGCTCAGGAATGCCCATGATGACAGGCAGAAGAAAAGTCTCCTTTGCTGTGGCTGAGAGACACTCTATCAGCTCTCTGCCTCTCCTGTAACTTCAGCCTAAATTAAGCTCAAGCTCTGAGCTGCCTTCTAGAGAAGCCTTACATTTCCACAGACTACAGAAAGAGCTCAGGATGGTGATTAGCTTCACTCAGCTAAATTTAGGCTGCAAATAACTCTTCCTGTACCTATCTGCTGTAATTCCAACAGTTCTTAATAACTCTGTCCTGATTTTGACAGGGACAGAGTTCATTTCCTTCCTCATAGACAGTGGGATGCTGTGTTTCCAATTTAGCATGAGAATATTGCTGATAAATACCCTGATGTTTCAGTTGTAGCTAAGTACAGCTTACCCAATTTAAGGATTTTTCAGCTTCCTATGCTCTGCCAGTGAGCAGGAGCACAATAAGCTGGGAATGTCCATGGCCAAACTGACCCAAACTAGTTGAAGGAATATTCCATACCAGAAGACATCATGCTCAGTAGGCAAACTGGGGGAAGTTGGCCAGGAGGGGCCGATTGCTGCCTGGGGCTGGCTGGGCTTCAGTCAGGAGGTGGTGAGCAACTGCATTGTTCATTGCATCACTTGTCTTTTCTTGGGGTTTATTGCTTTCTTTTTGTTATCCTCATTTTTATTACTGCTATTATTATATTTTATGTTATTTAAATGATTAAACTGCTCTTATCTCAACCTATGAGTTTTACTGGTTTTGTTCTTTATGATTATCCTGGAACCAGAACTGTTTAGTATGTTCATCAGTGATATAGACAGGGGGATCCAGTGCACCATCATCAGGTTCACAGATGACACCAAGCTGAGTGGTGCTGTCTATATGCTAGAGGGATGGGATGTCATCCACAAGGACCTGGACAAGCTGGAGAAGTGGGCCCAGGTGAACCTCATGAGGTTCAACAAGAACAAGTGCAGGGTCCTGTACCTGGGTTGGAACAATCCTTGCTGTTGATCCAGGCTGGGGGATGAGGTGATGGAAAGCAGCCTGTGCTAGTTTCAGCCTAGCTGGGATATTTTGGTGAGAAGAATTAGATGATAGGCTGTGAAAAGGAAACAATGGTGATGTCTGCTGCACTCATAGGCTAGCTGAGATGCATAGGAACAAGAACACAAACACAGAAAATGGAGTTGCTCTTGGGCTCTGGAGCTGCACAACCTTTTCTCTCTAACTGTCTGTGTGACTAATCTGTCTGCTTCCTAACCCCTCTGTCCGACAATCCAAACTCACCTTGAGCATAAGGCAAAGTCTAGGGTAAGGTATAGGGGTGAGAAGAAGGTGAAAGGGTGGTTGGGAGCCCCTCCTGGGGACTCTGGTTTCTGGAGGGATGTGGTGTGTTGTGTTGTGTTTCTGTGTTACTTTTTTAACTTGTCTATTTCTGTATATTGCTCTATAGATTGTAAGTACCTGCTTGCATCTTGTGCTAAGCTGTAAGTATAAAGCTTCATTCAGTTTCCAGATTGGCTGAGTCTAGTCTGGGTGATTTTGTTAAGTGTGGGGGTGCAGGTAGCACCCAAACCATCACACAGCCCTGCAGGAAAGGACTGGGGGTGCTGGTGGATGAGAGTCTTGACATGAACCAACAGTGGGCATCTGCAGCCCAAGAGGCCAATGGCATCCTAGGCTGCATCAAAAGAAGTGTGGCCAGCAGGTTGGGAGAGGTGATTCTGCCACTCTGCTCTGCTCTGCTGAGATCTCATCTAGAGTGCTGTATCCAGCTCTGGAGTCCTCAACACAGGAAAGACATGGACCTGATGGAGTGGGTCCAGAGGAGGGCTGCGAAAATGATCAGGGGGCTGCAGCACCTCTTCTACGAGGACAGGCTGAGAAAGCTGAGGAATCACTGAGGAAAAGAGTAAAGTTAATGTTCAGTCTGATCAGTCACACAAGGAAAGCAGGTAGGGCAGGTACTGTGGGAAAAGTAGGAGGTGGGATCACTGTTTTGGTACTAGCCCTTCTTAGCTCAGCATAAGCCAGTCATGAAGCTGCACCTTCAGAGCAAGGCGAAGGTCATTCGTTCCAGCTCAGCACTGAGCTTCTGTTGTGCCCCTGCCAGCTTCAAAGGAGAATTATTTTAGCCAAAGCAGCTGCAAGGTCAAGTGACTGCCTGTGTATTTATAGCAGCAAGGCAGTGCCATGAGGCAGTTTAGTATCCAAATTAATAAAGGAAAATGAGCAGCTCTAGGAATGCCACCTCCAGCTCAGGTTGCCTTTGCTTCTTGTATGCTGGAAGTGCTGTTTGCAGCTGAAATGAATTCTGTCACAAGCTTGTTAGCAGACATAAAAATATGAAATCAGATTAGGTTACTGTGTGAATGAGATGCTATGGATTCCTGGAAAAGAGTAAAACTGGGGTTGGACAGTCCTTAGGGAACTGGTTGGCTCTTCAGGATGCAAAAGACACCAGTGGTGTCCTGCCAGAAACAGAGAAAATCTAATTGCTTCTGGCTGTCACTCTGGGAGTTTTATGCCATTTAGACCATTGTGTTTCTTCACCAATAGAATGTCTTGTAAGACAGCATTTGGTATTCCAAAAGATTGGGGCCATTTCTGTGTCAAACAGCAAGCAACAGCAACATCTCTTGAATAAGCAGTTGTGAAGTACATACATCAGGAGCCACTGAGGGTGGCTAATCGTGGCTGATGCTTACATTGTGCTGCCTTCACTGAAGCTAGCACAACCCTCACCTACTTCAGGTATCTGGGTCAGGAAATCAAGGATACCTTCCTGCTGAGTTTCTTATAAGCCCTTTATTGCTGCCACTCCCACTCTGAGTGTGCAGAGTCTGCTGATTACTCTGACTCCTTTCCAACTGATCTGAAGATTGAAAAATAGCCTGGAGAAGGCCCAGCTTGTACTGACCTCTGGTTTCTTTCAGGTGGAAAATGAAGGTCAGAGCTGTTGGATGGCTCCAGGCATACCCAATAGTAGCCTTCCAGTACCTGAAGGGGGCTACAAGAAGGCTGCAGAGGGACTGTTTGCAAAGGCCTGCAGTGACAGGATGCAGGACAATGGTTTGGAATGAGAGAAGAGCAGATTTAGATTGGATGTTAGGAACAAATTCTGCACCATGAGGGTGCTGCAGCACTGCAACAGGTTGCCCGGGGAGGGAGTTGAGGCCCCATCCCTGGAGATATTCAGGGTTAGGCTGGACAAGGCTCTGAGCAAGCTGATCTAGTGGAGGATGTCCCTGCTGACTGCAGGTGGCTTGGACTGGATGAGCTTTGGAGGTCCCTTCCAACCCAAACCATTCTATGATTCTATGACTGGAGCACTTCAGTTCTAGAGTCAGAGAATGAAAAGCACCTGCAACATCTAATCCAAGCTTATTCCTCAGTAGAAAAAAAAAATCAGCTCACAGCTATCTCTGCTTTGTGTGCTTTTAATTGTACAAAACGTTTAACTTCTCTTAGGAAGGCAACTCCAGTAATGCACATTTGGAAATGCAAAGCCAAAAGTCCCATTGTGGTGCTATGGGTGGAGGTGATCACTAACACCAGCAAGCTATACCACTGCCTGCATAACCTAGCCTTTTGGCAGGTAAATCTGTTTTCCTCAGTTCACATTACCCCTAGCAAGGACAAAGGTCCTGTTTCTGCAACCTTATTGTCTCAAGGGCTTGTTATCTTCTGCACCTCGAGTAGCATCTTTTCCTTATTTAGTTCTTCTTACCTCAGTGGGATTGCTTGCAAAGTAATCAGGGCTGCTGTGGGTATCATAAGCTGTCCAAGATAAAAGAGTCTTTTGGCCATCTCTGGCTGACAATGTGGAGAGGAAATACTAATCTTAGAATCATAGAATCATCAAATTTTGGCAGGGCTTATTGTAGTTTTCCCTTAAAATGAATACAAAGTAATCTCTTTAATAGATAAAAACCATTTCATAGCTAATCACACTTATATTCACTTCTTTAAAGCAGTCATGTTAGTATTTGGACAGGTATTTGCTTGTTTTGGCAGGGCTTATAATTTTTCCTTTAAAATGAATAAAAAGTAATTTCTTTAACAGATAAAACCCATTTCATAGCTAGTCACACTCCTGTTCACTTCTTTAAAGCAGTCATGTTAGTATTTGGACAGGTATTTGCTTGTTTTCACTGTTTAAATAAGTTGTCCCTCCAGCAGAATGTCAAATATTTACATTTTGCCAGCCACTAATGATCTCTGGAGGTCCCTTCCAACCCCTTCCAGCATTCTGTGTGTCTGTGTGACCATTCATTTAGATGTTCTGCCAGTCAGGCAGAAGTAAGATCTGATTAAGTCAGGAATTCAAAAGCAACTACACAAAGCAGTGCTCTTCCTCTTCAGAGCCTGGATTCACTGAACCCATTGAAAGGGTTTCAAAGAAGCATCCCAAGAAGGAACAGAAATAATGAAGAGTGTTTAGAAGAGAGCACTGCCAATTCATGCATTGTGTTAGAAAACAAAGTCTCCACAGAGCGTTAATAATCCAGGAATATGTAATTCCAATTGTTCCCTGCTTACAACTGACATTGCTTTTTAATAGGTCTTGTCACATAGGTAGCCACACAGGAAACTTAGATTGCCTCAGCCTTTTGTAACTGCATCTTTTTCATGGCAGAATGAGGTCTAAAATATACACAAAAGATAGCAGCAGTGGGGAAATGATAAAGCATGAGATTTGGTCAGGTTAAAGTTTCCCTGTATGCATAAACCACCTTCCACTTAGGCCTGCTGGAGTCAGATTTATTTCTTCCCTTGCAGAAAATAAAAGCTGGGTAAAAAAAACAAACCCAGACCCAAAATCTTAAATGTTCTACTTGAAATGTCTCTTTCCTTCTTCACACAGCTACATGTAGATTTTTTTTCTGTGAAAGAAAACAGTTGAAGAAAAGGTAGGTTAAACATTTACCAGAAGCCTTAACTTGGCACACAAAATCTGTGGTGTCTTTGTGTTTCCTCAGTCTATAGTGAGTTTGCTTAGCTGTTCCTCTCAGCTCTGTGAATAAGACCTCCTCCCCAGAAACATCAGCACTCATGCTGCTTGACTCCAGTTATACTGGAGATAATCTTTATCTCCAGCACTTAAGAGGACAATTGTAACTGCTGTGCTCTTTGGAGTCAACAAAAAACCTAAAACTGTTTGCCCAAAGTCTTCACTCCTCCAGTAAACAGGATAGGGCCTGGACCACCTTCCTCTCACCAGCCCTCTGGACAGCGCTAGGGAATCACAAAGTTCCAGTACTTTCTTGCTCCTCTCCTAGGATGCTCGGTTAATTTTTCACCCTGTCTCCTAAAAGGCAGCACAGCACTGAACGTGATGATTTCTATAAGATCTGCCTCTGTGCAACTGCTGCTCTGTTCTCTCCTGAGAACTACTGATTAACATCTGGCCAATATCAGTAACATCAGGACAGAAGATGGGTTCTCAAAACCACTGACTTTCTACATGCTCAGCAAGATTCATACAATGGTTTAGGTTGAAGGGGACCTTAAAGGTCATCTAATTCCAACCCCCTGCCATGGGCAGGGACATCTTCCGCTAGATCAGGTTGCTCAAGACCTCACCCAGCCTGGCCTTGAACACCTCCAAGGAGGGTCATCCATGACTTCCCTGGGCAGCTTGTTCCAGTGTCTCACCACCCTCACTGGAAAGAATTTCTTCCTAATCTCCAATCTCAATCTGCCCTCCTCACGCTTCAATTCATTCCCACTCATACTATCACTACAAGCCCTTGGAAAAAGTCCCTTCCCAGCTTTCTTGTAGGCCCCCTTCAGGTACTGGAAGGCTGCTCTAAGTCTCCTCAGTCTTCTCCAGGCTGAACAGCCCCAACTGTCTCAGCCTGTCTCCATAGGGGAGGTTCTCCAGCCCTCTGATCATCTTGGTGGGCTCTGCTGGACCTGCTCCAGCAGCTCCATGTCGGTGTCTGGAAACACCAGAACTGGATACAATACTCCAGGAGGTGTCTCATGATAGCAGAGTTGAAGGAGGGAAAAAATGACTATGAGAAGTGAGAATGTTTTCATGCTTTCTTGCTAAGGGGAAAGTTACTGAGTTTACTTCCCCCTCCTCTCCCCCCCCCGCCCCAGATATTAAAGAATCCACACAATAGAGATTTTGGAACCCAGACTTCATTCCTCTGCAGCCTGTAGTATTGTTTTAACATGCATGGTCATCAGAATGAGCTGAAATGAAAGAATCAGCAGATTTTGACACGGATGTCACTGCAGGACAGCAATAGTACTGCCACAGGAACAGGACAAAGAGTAAGTGTGGGCTGGCACACACAAACACAGGCAAAATACGCCATGGAAGCAGAAAGTGGGTAAGCAGGAGACTGTCAGAAAACCCCAGCTGGTTTAATTAGTCCAAAGAGCGTTGCCTGCACAGTTTGTTTTCCTTTGCTGCTTAGCCAAGGTAGGACAGACAATTGTGTAATGTCAGTGTCACACAAAAGGGTGGCAGGGGCAATGGTAAAACAAAATCTTGAAAGAGAATAACCAGAAGGTTATTACCTGGAGTACTGTGTGCAGTTCTGGAGCCCCCAACACAAGAAGGACATGTAACTGCTGGAGCCAGTCCAGAGGAGAGCCACGAAGATGATCAGAGGGCTGCAGCAGCTCTGCTGTGAGGACAGGCTGAGAGAGTTGGGGCTCTGCAGCCTGGAGAAGAGAAGGCTTCCAGGAGACCTTCTAGTGGCTTTCCAGTATCTGAAGGGAGCCTACAGGAAGGCTGGGGAGGGACTATTGACAAGGTCTGGTAATGTCAGGATGAGGGGAAATGGGTTTAAGCTGGCAGAGGGGAGATTTAGACTGGATGTTAGGAGGAAGTTCTTTACAGTGAGGGTGGTGAGACACTGGCACAGGTTGCCCAGGGAGGTTATGGATGCTTCCTCCCTGGAGGCGTTTAAGGCCAGGCTGGATGAGGCCTTGAGCAGCCTGCTGTAGTGGGAGGTGTCCCTGCCTATGGCAGGGGGTTGGAGCTGGATGATCCTTGAGGTCCCTTCCAACCTAAACCATTCTATGATTCTATGATAAGGTAAGGCTGATTTGAGAAGACACTTCAGCAGTCATTGCACTGGCTAGAGGGGCTGGAGCCCACGTGAGTCTGAGAGGTACAAGTGCTCCACGAGAAATGATGCCAAAGGAGCTGCTGACAGGGTTTATGCTTCCACCATGGGCACATCTGCAATACAGGTGATTGCTTACTGGGCTTAGCTCCCAATGAACTCACTGTCCTCTCCGAGACACCTTCCTCCTAGCTGCTCTCTCCACCAGCTAACATTCTCTGCTATTTGAACCAGCACATCAAATTGTTTCAGACTAAGCCAAATGATCTTTTGTTTATGCCTGTCAAACCCTATTCCCTTTTTCCCCCTCCTCTCCTGAATAAGATGAATCCACTCAAACACCACCTGACAAAGCTAAACAAAAGCTCCTAAGCATTCTGCAGTAGGAGCCTCTGTGTTTGCTCATCGTTTTTGTATGCAAGAGGTTCAATAACCAAGATGTGGCACAGCACAAGCGCCTGAAGAGATGAGTGACTTAAAGGTGATGGAAGCAAGGGCAGATGGTAATTACTCGTTGTGCTTGAGACATGCTGGTATCAGTTTGGATGGATTCCTGTTTGCACCGTTTCTACTCTCATTAAATCTCGATTGGCTTTTTCTTCCCCTGTGTATTGCGAACCAGCAGAGACGACAAACCTGGGCAGCATCGTGCACCTGCAATTCAAGCACACACAAGGCATGATCTAGCTCACAGTTTCTCATGACCAATATAACACAGGTTTTGCTACCAGTTGCTCTTCTCCTCCCTAACCAAAAAAAAATCATCCCAAGAGGGAGCGGGTTTTGCTTTTCCTGAGAAGGAAAATGTCCACTTTGCATTTCAATGAAAGGGATTCAGCCTCCTTTCCCCACCCCCAGGCTGTTTCCCGTGCAACCACCCTGACTTTCGTTTTCTTTCTGAAGCATCTGAATTTGCATTTCACTGAGCCTTTTCAAGCGTCTTCTTTCACAGCTTGTGAGAGAGGGCTGTGCTGGGGCTCACATCTGGCTCCTGGAGCTAAGAGAGCCCGGACCCAAGAGCCTTGCAGCAGGACCGCAGTCACAGCAGCAGTACCTGTATTCCTCTCAGCCTGTGGCTGCCTGTGCCAATCCAGATGCCCTTTGCCTCTCAGGATTCACAACTTCACATAGTGCATCGAGTTGTGTGATGGTTTGGGTGTTCCCCGCCACTCCACACTTTGGAAATCACCCAGACTAGACTCAGCTGGCTCTGGAAATTTGAATGAAGCTTATATTTACAGCTGGCAGAATATACAAGCAGATATTTACAGTATATACAGATATAGACAGAAATAGACAAGGTAAAAGATAATACAGAAACACAACTCCCCTCCCAGAAACCTGAGTCCCCAGGAGGAGCTCCCAACCACCCTTCCACCTTCTCCCACTCCTCTACCTTACCCCAGACGTTGCCTTGTGCCCAAGGAAGAATGGAGGGTCAGCCAGGGGGATTAAGAAGCAAAGGTGAAATCAGCCAAGAAGCAAATGGAGGGTGAGGTTAGAAAGCAAGATGGAGTTCAGCCAGCAGCCTCAGCTCTCCCCAGCAGGCAAAGCTCCCAGCGAAGAGAGCAAGCAAGTGACTTTATCTAATGTTTTGCTTTTCCTTTCTACACATCTCAGCAAGACTGTGAGGGAAGTAGACCTCACCATTGTTTTCATTTCTCAGCCTATGATCTAATTCTTCTCACCAAAACATTCTAGCTAGGCTCAAACTAGCACAAATAGGAGGCACATCAGCAAGTAAAGCCTTTACAAAACCAGACTGTTCTCCTGTTAATGCACCAAATATAAACCTAGCATCTTTCTGCATGTCCTCCTGCAAAGGTTTGAAGGAAGGGAACTGGTCTGTTTAAGAAATCCACTTGGTTCTGCTAGCTGTAGGTTGTTTTGCCCTTCAGAAGTAGATTGTTAAAGCTGTGGGAGATATTTTCTTAAGCAAGACACAAACCCACATCCTTCTCACAATCTCAAATGTGTCTTTGCAGGTAAGAGAGACTTTGGAAAGGCTTGCTGATGATTCCCTTATCAAATAAAAACCCGTTCCAGATGCATGGCTTTGTTTACTAATGGTTGAATATTAACTAAATCACAGATAGGAGAGAGTGATTATCAAACACAGCAATCCTTGGTCCAAACTTTTGTCCAGCTTGAACCTTCCCTCTCTCCTCAGTCAGCCAAGGAAATGTTGTGGTTATCATTTTGCTCTACCATTACTTTGGCTGACATCAAAGCAAAAAACAAAAAGACCCCAAACCCCAACCACCACCAAACAACAAAACATGGGAAAGCTTGTGGGTTGTCACCTAGAATTGCTCCTGGGTGGTGAGGCTGCTGGATATATGTTAGGGGAGAGGAAACCTAATATAGTTAGGGAACTCTTCTGGCAAAACAAATGTGCATTACATATGACAGCATAAACTGAAAGACTTACAATCCTGTTCAATGAAGAACAGTTGTCTGTTGCCTGACCAGGTTAATCTTCTACTGACTTGAAGAGTTATGCCCTACCCTTGCCTCCTTTTACTCCCAGTTTCTTAACAGAGCAAAAAGCAATCAGTCAATTTAGTTTTCAATGCATGGAGGGTGGATGAGAGGAAAGAGCTGAATATTCACCACAGAGATTTTCCCTTTTACTACTTATTTCTTAGTAATTACTAACTCTTTACACTTTCCAGTCACACCAGGGAGGTGGTGGAGTTGCTGTCCCTGGAGGTGTTCAAGAAACATGTATGCATGGCACTTTGGGATGTGGTTTAATGGCCATGGTGATCTTAGACTGATGGTTGGACTTGATCTTAGAGGTCTCTTCCAACTGCCACGATTCTTTGATTCTATGGCATTTTGCATTCATTCAAAGCATTTTCTGATGCCATTAGCATTTTCATTCTCCATGAATGGTTGTCTTTCTCCTAGTTTCTGTACTCATATGAACAGTCCTTGAGGGATCTTGGATGACACATGCAAAAACAGCAAACCTCTGTAAAGTCCTCCTTTGGTTTCCTTACATCAAAGAGCTGAGTTAGACATAAAGGAATCAGAGGAGCTCATTAACAGTGGAGAGACGTTCCCTGTAGCCACAAGGAGACTTGCACCAGCCTTTTGCCCCTTCCTGAGGGAAAGGGAGGAGAGAGGTGAGGAGGGATACCCCTTAGGTACACCTTTGCTGTCTCTTGGCACCTTTATTTACTGCAGATCTATTGCCAGTGGATGGCTTCTTTGAGTTGTGCATTCATGTTTGCACATACTGATCACTTGACTTGCATTTCATGGTTTTCAGTTATGCCAAGTGTTTTGAGCTCTGTTGTGGATGGAGTAGCAGCAGAGTGTCTCAAGTGCACGAGATGCACCTCCAGAGCTTCACGGCAATCACATCTCTCTGGAGGCCTGAGCTCTCCTGATCAGCTGCAGTTGTGACATTCATGTTTCAGGCTGTTGTGGAGCTCGAGGTGTGACTACCTCTCACTTCAGACTGTCATTTCCCTTGTCTGAAGTGAGACCCAAATGAGTCATTCATCAAAAATATTCATTTCTTGCTGACGTTCCTTTCGTATTGCCGACGGTGTCAGAAGTATGATCAGTTTCTGCTCAAGCTCCTACTTCATCCGGGGTTAAACTTGCAATTTCCTTGTGATTCTCTGAAAACTTTGTTCCATAACTTCTCCACTTTATATTCCAGAAGTTGTCTTAATCTTGTCCCTCTCGTGTCCAAGTGACACTCATGATATAAGGTTACTCAAAATTGTTATGGTTTTGGGAGAGAAGGTAGCGTTCTTTTTATGTCTGCCTTTGCTACTGGCAAGTACAGTGGCCTTGTCCTTAGAAGCTTGTCATTGCATTTCATTCTCCATGATGTGTTGGCCTGGACACTTGGAATGTGCCTCTCAAGAGGATGTTTACCCCAGCTTATCCCAGCAGAGTTATGATTTGTTTTGTGGAGGAGCTTCTCTCTGTTCATTGCTTGTGCCCCTAATTAGGTACCTCAGTTGTGGGGGTACAAACCTGGCTCTTTTTACCCCGAATTCCTACCTGCCTTCTGTTCCTTGAAAAACCTTGAGCCTGCTGTAGCACTTTGCCTCCAGCAAAGTATTTTTGTTTCTCCCTACCTGTTCTCTCTGGCAGTCTTTTCTTTTTGAGCTGGGTTTGTGACTCAGGTTAGTGTTGCTATTGAGACTGATACCAAAGGCTCTATGCTGATGTTCCTAATGGCATTTGTGATGGAAAGACACACTCAGCCTTCCTGGTGTGCTACCACCCCAAGGAGGAGACCTTGTTGGTGGCCTTCCAGTATCTGAAGGGGGCCCACAGGAAGGCTGGGGAGGGACTGTTTACAAGGTCTTGTAATGCAGAACAAGGGGTAATGGGTTTAAACTGGTAGAGGGGAGATTTAAACTAGATATTAGGAAAGAAATTCTTTCCAATGAGGATGCTGAGACACTGGACCAGGTTGCCCAGGGAGGTTGTGGATGCTCCCTCCCTGGAGGTGTTCAAGGCCAGGTTGGATGAGGCCTTGAGTGACCTGTTCTGGTGGCAGGTGTCCCTGCCTATGGTGGGGGGTTGGAACTGGATGATCTTTGAGGTCCCTTCCAACCTAAACCATTCCATAATTCTCTGATTCTGTGATGAGATCTGACAGTATCCAGACATAATCAGAGCAGAGGTCTCCAATCTTTTCCAGTATTTTCCCCATAACACAGACTGCATTTAATCTTTTGGTGAGCTGATTTTAAGAGCCAAGATCTCATTTGTGAACTGACTTAGCTCCATTCAATGAAGATAAAGGATGTGCTGAACTCTCTGAAGCTATGATTGTTCCATGACTAACAAGGGAGTAATTTTGCTTGGAGTGAAATCAAATGCACTGTGCATAAAGCTTTATCCTTACACGAACAAGAGTCCAGGTACTCCAAGAGCCTACACTGCCAACCACGAGTTTCAGGGTAAGTGGAATTATGTACAGATATGTACAGATTGTGTGACTGTATCATCTCTGTTGAAGTTTGAAGAAAGAAAATAATCCCAGCTATAGTCTACAGAAGCTAAATCAGAAGGCAAGTAGCAGTGCAATGTTTAAAATGTAGAGGCAAAGGTTTACTATGAATTTTTCACAGCAGAGTGAGAGTGGAGCAGTTCATCAGACTTTGATCCCAGGTCATAGTGGTGGAAATAGCTGCCATTCCTATAAGGCAGCTATTGCCTCAGGTACCCTGAGGCTGGCAGAGGCATCTTACACCTTGCTTTGGTTCTTTCAGTCTTGTCAAGCTGGCAGCTGCGTCCTCCTGGTGTGCAGACAAGATATAAGAGAAAGGAAATGCTTCAGAGATTTGTTCTGGGTCTTCAGGGGGCTGTTGTGTACTCAGGAGAGGATTTCCAGCAGTGCCTCCAGGCACTGGGGGTATCTTCAGCTTATGGAGTGAATTCAGCTCTGCCTGAATTCAGGAGCAAGTGATCATGCTGCAGCAGCAGGCTGCAGGGGTAGTGTGACAAGCCAGAGAGCAGGAACAGGCAAAGAGAAGAGTTGTGAATAAAGACAAGAGAATGCCATTTTCAGAAGCACATTGTTCAACTGCTAGAAGGCTCAGCGTGGCAGCGTCTGTGGATTTCAGACTTGAAGCTTGTCTCTGGGACTGACTGTAAGATCTGCAAGAAAACTGAAGTGGATCTCTGAGTGCCAGCAACCAGGATGAAAACTTGATGGCAGTAACTAGCATCTGCAATGTCCCAAATCCCCCTGCTGCTTAGGACTTCTAACATGCTTTCTTAGGGGACCTCTGCTTTCAGACAGGACTCTCAGCTTTGATGCCAAATTTGATCTTCATGTAGAAGTTTAAACTCCTCTGTAGGTTGGGAAAGACAAAAATGGCAAACATTTTTTCAGTGAACTTTTAAGATCAAATAGTTGCTCATGTTTTTTTCGTCTTGCTTCCTCCTTCCTGTATCCAGCAAGTTAGGGATTAGGGATTTGGCAGTCTAGGACACTGGTCTTTTTTTTTTCCTTATTATTTTGACCCTTTAGAAGTCTTCCAGGGTTCATCTAATAAGTGTCTGCCAAGAAGTTTTGCTGTCTTCTGTTGCTTTTCTGTTGTCCCCCCTCTGCTGGTCAAAGGCTGTTTAGCCACTTACAGTTCTACTCACCCTGCACAGCAGCCATACATTGTGTCCCCCAGCTTCAATGCAAGATGCCCAATCTCTGAAGAGCATTCAGAGAAACATGGTGCGCTAGTTTGAAGCTAGCTAGAATGTTTTGGTGAGAAGGACTAGATTACAGGCTGTGAAAGGAAAACAGTGGTGATGTCTACTTCCCTCATAGGCTTGCTGAGATGTATAAGAACAAGAATCAAAACATAGATAAGGCACTTCTCCTGCTGGGGAGCTCCAAGATGCATCTCTCTAACCTCTCTGCCGTTTCTGTGATTAATTCACTTTGCTTCCTAACCCCCTGGCCGAACCTCCATTCTTTCTTGGGACTGGGGTAAGGTTGAGAGGGGTGGGAGAAGGTGGAAGGGTGGTTGAGAGCCCCTCCTGGGGACTCAGGTTTCTGGGAGGGCTGTTGTGTTTCTGTATTCCCTTTTACCTTGTATATTTCTGTCTATAACTGTATATACTGTAAATATCTGCTTGTATATTGAGCTAAGCTGTAAATAATAAGCTTCATTCAATGTCCAGAGCTGGCTGAGTCTAGTCTGGGTGATTTCCAAACTGGGGCGGGGGAACACCCAAACCATCACACATGGCATTCCCCTTCCCATTTCCCTGTTGCATCTCACCTCAACAGAACTTTCTTGCAGGGACATCAGCAAAAGTTTGGAAAATGGCTAAGACCACTGGGTGATGTAACTTGCACTGTCTGATGCTGCCTCCTTGTTTCCTTCTATTTTCCATTCAACCTGCATCCATCTCTTGCCTCCTGTTTGAGACAGCAAGCAGCCCAGACCACTGTTGTCTTTGTTCTGCCTCTGGACAGTTCCTACTGCAACAAGATCCTGATCCATATTGAGGCTTATAAGTGCTCTAGGCATACATGGAGTACTGTGTCCAGCTCTGAAGTGCTCAACACAGGAAGGACATTAACCTGGTGGAGCAGGTCCAGAGGAGGGACACGAAAATGGTCAGAGGGCTGGAAAACCTCTGCTCTGAGGACAGTCTGAGGGAGCTGAGGTTGTTCAGCCTAGAGGCTCCAGGGAGACCTAACAGCAGCCTGCCAGTACCTGAAGTGGGCTACAAGAAGGCTGTGGAGGGACTGTTTGCAAAGGCCTGAAGGGACAGGACACAGGACAATGGTTTGAAATGAGAGAAGAGCAGATTTAGATTGGATGTTAGGAAAAAGTTCTGCATCATGAGGGTGCTGCAACACTACAACAGGCTGCCCAGGGAGGTAGTTGAGGCCCCATCCCTGGAGATATTCAAGGTCAGGCTTGACAGGGCTTTAAGCAAGGTGATCTAGTGGAAGATGTCCCTGCTGGGGGGGCTGAAGTAGATGACCTTTGGAGGTCCCTTCCCAGGTGATTCTATGATTCTATGAAGTAACAGTAGGGATATTTTACATCCACTTTGGGCCAGGTTTGCTGTCAGAATGGCCACTTCTGGTACATTCACGATGGAAGGTTGCTGTGTCATTTGGATACCTGCTGCTGCATACACCCCATTGGGGCTGCTAAAGCTTCTGCACACAAACCCGTGTTGGATTGCCCCTCCAAAGAGGGCATGTGCCTTACAGAGCTGGCTGCTCTGAGATACAATAAGCACTTACTGGCAAGTGATTTTACAGGCATTACTGCTTCCAGAGCCAAGCTCTCCTGTAGCTCTTAGCTCTGCTGGTAGCCAGGGGTGACACTTGTGTAATGGCTTTCAGTCAAGTACCTTGGAGTGCTTTACAAACAGAGATAATTTGTGCTTCATAGCACCTCCTGAGGCATATAGTATTACCTATTGTCAGACACAAAATGGCACAAAAAGGAAGAAGAAATTAGCTGATGCTATTAATTGTCCCACTCTGAGTAGGAAAAGCCTGGTTTTCATTGCTGTGGGGAATTTGCTTGGGCTGGGGCTACTCACCACATCTACAGTGTCCCTGGGCAGAGGCACCACAAATGAGCAGCTGTTTCTGCAAGAGCTAGAGGTCTTGCCTCCTTCTACCTAAAGTCAATCACCCACTGGAAAACAAACAGGAGCCCTTGCTCAGCTCCCAGCATCCCCTGAGCTTCTGGACTCTGGGTGGATGTGGTGTTCTTGTAGCTCCATGTGGGTGCTGAGACATCTGTAGTGCTTTTTTTTGTGTACCCACAAAGCTAGTACAATTTCCAGCAAACAAAAAAGGGTAAAAGCATCTATCTTTAAAACTTTCAGGATGACTGTCAGAAGAGAACAAGATACATAGAAATTACTTGCACTCTTTTATAAGACTTTTTGATAAAGATTTCAGATGACAATAGATAAGGAAGGGCTTAGATGGGAAAGGTAATGGCCTGGAAGCCTGTCTGGAAACTGGTATGGATAACAAAACGAGTGAACACAAGGCTATTTCTGTAGTTACGTGAAGAACTTAGATGTAAACCAAAGCTGGACAACCTTAATCTCATGATAATGCAGGAGGACCTGATGTTTCCAGCTACCTAGACTCCTGAAGAATCATTTTACCTTCATGCCATTTCACAGCTTGGTTAGGGTCTGGGAGAATCCTGTTTGGAGCAGGTTTTGTGGGCCTGGATGGAGCAGGACAATCTTCTTCCCCAGGGGAGGGCAACTTCATCTGTGGTCATAGAATCATAGAATCAACCAGGTTGGAAGAGACCTCCAAGATCATCCAGTCCAACCTAGCACCCAGCCCTATCCAGTCAACCAGACCACGGCACTAAGTGCCTCATCCAGGCTTTTCCTGAACACCTCCAGGGACGGTGACTCCACCACCTCCCTGGGCAGCCCATTCCAATGCCAATCACTCTCTCTGTGAACAACTTCCCCCTAACATACAGCCTATCTAAAAAAAACAGTTTCAAAGTAAAGCCTGTCCATCAAGCTAGCGGGTCCTGACTTTTGTCTTTAACCTACTAGGGTCATCTTCTTTCTTCTACAGCTATGCACACATTGGAAGAAGGGTTCAGCAGATGTCTTAAGCAACACTTTCTCCCCAGAAATATTTGGACCAGTTATGCCTCACATAGTACTGTACAGGCTTACATCTTGGAGCTGCAGTGCCTGCAAATCATAGAGTGGTCTGGGTTGGAAAGGACCTCCAAAGCTCATCCAGTCCAACTGCCTCTGCAGTCAGCAGGGACATTCTCCACTAGAACACCTTGCTCAGAGCCCTGTCGAGTCTCACCTCGAATATCTCCAGGGATGGGGCCTCAACTCCCTCCCCGGGCAACCTGTTGCAGTGTTTCAGCACCTTCATGGTGCAGAACTTGTTCCTAACATCCAATCTAAATCTGCTCTTCTCTCATTTCAAACCACTGCCCCTCATCCTGTCCCTGCAGACCTTTGCAAACAGTCCCTCTGCAGCCTGCTTGTACCCTTTAGGTACTGGAAGATTATTGGATCTATCTGGAGCCTTCTTTTCTCCTGGCTGAACAACCCCAGCTCCTGCTCTTTGTTGGGTAAGCACAAGTCCAAATGTTTGTAGCACTGTCTCTTTTTGCAGCAAACACAAGAAAAAGTCTCCCTCAGGGGCAGCCATCAGTTGAATCTGACTGCTCCCAGCTCTGACTTCAAAGGTGCTAATTTTGGAAGATGGCATAAGGCTTTGCAATGCAATATTCAGATGAGAATCTGGCAAAGCACTATTCTTGTCACCCTCACAATCTATCTGTGTACCAGATGGCAAGATATTTACTTACTAAAAAAAGAAACAAACAGCAATTTTTTTCCCTCTGCTTATTCTGCCTTTTTTTTTTTTTTTTTTGAGGGGGAAAATCTACAAAACACAAACCCCTCAAAACACCACAGAAGATTTCAGCACCAGTGAGGCCACACCTTGAGTGTTTTGTTCAGTTCTGTGCCACTCATTCCAGGAAGGACATTGAGAGTTTGAACATGTCCAGAGAAGGGCAACGAGGTTGGTGAAGGGCCTGGAGCACGTGGCCTGTGCTGAGCTGTTGTGGAGAGTCCCAAGGATCACAGAGTCCCAAGGATCACAGAATGGGCTTGAGCGTGTTTACCTGCCTTTCTGCATTGCGGCCAGAGGTGGGAAAACAGGGCAAAAGAAACCCTGACAACCTAATCTGGTTTGGTCCGGTTGCATGAGAGGGTGTACCAGATTGGTACACCCAGACTAGACTCAGCTGGCTCTGGAA
>WAAF01018158.1:1353842-1416019 GCA_013400475.1 Tricholaema leucomelas | reverse complement strand
TGGAGAGGAAAGAAGGGAGATGGGGGAGAAGGGAGATTAAAAAATAATAATAAAAATGAAAACTGTAGTGTAGTGTTTGCATTGAAACTCCCCTTTCCATGACTAGCCCTTTGTCATTTCTGCTTGGAGCAGTAACCAGACATCTTCACTGGCTCACTATGTTGGCTGAAGAAGAGGAAGTCACACCTGTCTAAGAGGAAAAATGAGGAAATAAAGAGGAAAACAAAAAAATCAAAATGAAAACCATGCACAAATTATAAATATATAGAGAGAGACACACACAAAGTGTGAGGACTTTCAGTGTGCCCTTGTGGCCAAGAGGGCCAGTGGCATCCTGGGATGCATCAAGAAAAGTGTGGCCAGCAGCTCTAAGGAAGTTCTCCCCCTCTGTTCTGCCCTGCTGAGACCACACCTGCAATACTGTGTCCGTTTTGGGCTCCCCAGTACAAGAGAGACAAGGATCTGCTGGAGAGAGTCCAATGGAGATCCACAAGGATGACTGGGGGTCTTGAGCATCTTCCCTATGAAGAGAGACTGAGAGCCCTGGGGCTGTTTAGTCTGGAGAAGAGAAGGCCAAGAGGGGATCTGATCAATGTCTATAAATATCTGAGGGGTGGGTGTCAAGTGCAGGGGGCCAATCTTTTTCAGTGGTGTGCAATAATAAGACAGGGAGCAATGGACACAAACTGGAACAGGGAAGGTTTCACTTCCACATGAGGAGAAACTTCTTTACAGTCAGGGTGACAGCACTGGAACAGGCTGCCCATGGGGGCTGTGCAGTCTGCTTCTCTGGAGACTTTCCAAACCCACCTGCATTCCTGTGCAGACTACCCTATGTGATCCAGCTTTGGCAGGGGGGCTGGAGTTGATGATCTCTCGAGGTCCCTTCCAACCTCTAATGTTCTGTGATTGTGTGGTTCTAGACTCAAATGCCAAGATCTGCTGCTACATTGAACCTTTGCGTTTAGGTCAGCTTGCATAGTAAGAACAGTTCTTGAGGCTCTGAACCCCAGTAATGTAGCTACTCCCAGAACAGACATGCACCCACCTCTGCAGCTACTCCCCTGGTGCTCACCAAGTGGTTGTCTGTGCAAGTTGGGTCCAGACTGAGCAGCAGTGGTGGCAGGTGATCCTTGAAAGAGCGGCTTGGGAAGGAGCCCAACATCTTGGGTAGAGAGGAAAGAGCATCTGTGGATGTAAATGTTCCCTTCCAGGAACACTGGGAGCTGCAAGGTGATGCTGCCTCATTTTGCTCTTCTGTCCCAATTAGATGAAGCTCAGCCCTGCCCACACACTGGGCAGCTCTGCCTGCAGCCAGCCCACCACACTGCATTGCTGCTCACGTTGCTGCATTCCCTGCTAACAGCAGCATTTCACATGAGCAGTGCAATGGGAGCAGGTCTGGTGTACTCATGCAGGATCACGGTGCTTGCTCAGGGCTGATTTAGGAAATTCCTTGAGCTTTCCAGCAGTGCCAGTCAGTGCAAAGGATTTCATGTGCAGGAGTTACTAAATACTATGTCTCTGGTTTTGTCTGGCCTTTGGGAAGATGATAGCTGCTTTTCTACATGACTGTTCGCTCTCTTCACCGTGCTTTTCTACACTGCAGAGTGCAGGGTTCAGTGCAGTTTCAATACAAACATATACTTCTGTATATTAAGCATGTGCATTAATATATTATTATTACTTGGACTAATAACAAATAGCAGTCAGTTAGTGAGATAAAAAAGGACAGAGTTCAATAGTAATTCTCAGACAGCTTAGCAATTACCCAGACAGCTTGCAGTCAGAAAAGCTGTTCAAATCTAGGATTATGAACTGCACTGATGGCAGCTCTGCTGGGTGGAGTTTGAAGAGACTGTGAGTATGTTTGCAAGTAATTGCAGGACTGGTTTCCAGCACTCCTCCTGATGAACTTCTCTGTTACAAGCCAGAATCAACAACCGTAAAAAACCCCTCCAAAAGCCAGCAGGCTGGTTTCCAGAACCAGTCAGAATTATTTGTTAAGTATCTATTTTCTGTTTCAGAAAGCTGTCTGTGCTTGCAAGCATCTCGGAGGTTTTTCATCCTTCTTTCTTTATGACGTATATGCCAAATTACTTCCATTTCTGTTACACCAGTCAACATAAAACAACATGGCAACACAGATTCTGTGGTTTGGTTTTTAAAACCTGTGCATCTGGGAGGGAAGATGATTTCTTTCCTCCTTACTTTGAGTGGTTCCATTGATTCCTGTTGGTATTTGCTGTAACCAGCACTCTGCTCCCCATCAGTGCTGTGGGTGAGTCTCACCCCATGTTGGTGGAAGGCCAATGGAGTGCTTACATCCCATCTAAGCCTCAGGGCATAATCTCAGAACTTCAGAAGTGAGCTCAGAACGTGCTGCACATTTCTTCACGTGGTGCTCATGGGGGATGCAGGAGTCCCCAGCCATGCAGCCAGGGTGCAGCGGTCCCAGGATTTAGAGGTCCATTCATTGTGGCACCAGTGCTGGAAGGGTGAGAGCTCTGATATGAACTGTGGGGTTTGAAGTGTTTGAGTGAAAAAGGGGTGTTGTTGGATTTTGAGCATTTTTTTAGGGCAGTACATGATTTTTTTATGGGGCACATTAAATTCTGTACCTCCAGCGAGCGGTAAAGCCACCTCATCACTCTGCACCGGAGGGGAGCACAAGCTCTGAAGCAGGAGAGGCAGCTGTTAAAAGATTTCCATCTCAGCAGCCTCTCATGCCAATAGGATTGTGATTTGGGAATATAACAAGGCTTTGGGGGCTAAAGTTAATAAATAACCACTGTATTCCCTTTACCATTTTATTCTCTATGCCTAGGCCCAATGCCTTCTAAGCCCAAGCAATTATCAGTCCCTGG
Source organism: Tricholaema leucomelas (assembly GCA_013400475.1). Lineage (NCBI taxonomy): Eukaryota > Metazoa > Chordata > Aves > Piciformes > Lybiidae > Tricholaema lacrymosa > Tricholaema leucomelas. The sequence goes on along the minus strand of WAAF01018158.1, from coordinate 1,413,152 downwards.
GCTGATATATTTGACATAAGCCCATATATTCTTTAAGCAAGGAGCCTTCACCACAAATTTTGCTTCAGAAAGACTGTTGAAGGGAAAAAATGTCGTTTGGGTGGTTGAGTGTCAGTACTGAGATGCTGTCAGTAAGTGCCACGTTTGCAGGTGCTGGATTTTTATGCCCACAGCCAGGGGAGCTGAGTCTTAGGGATGTAATTTAGGTCTTGTTCTTCCTGCTGGTGGAGACAACGCATCCTCTGTCTGCAAGGCCAACCCTCTGCACATCCAGAATGTTTGTGTAGGGGTGTGTCTGACTAAGCATCTTGGGAGGGCATTCAGATTCATTAGTTACAATCATGGTTAAAAGATCAAGCCATTTTCAGTCACTGTACCTGATCTTGACTAATACAACAGAGACTTCTACATCAAATACATCCCCACTATACCTCAGAAGGAGGCTCAGCAGACACATGCTTTTATAGTCTTAAAAGTACAACTCAATAACCTGAAGTTTGTAGCTGAAAAGAAAGTTCTGGGCAGCATGGAGTTCAGGCTACACACTTCTGGTTACTGTCCAGCATTCTCGGGTGAATATTTAAGCCAAGCTTTTACCAAAATGCCCAGGATCCAGAGAACAGCTTCTGGCCCCAATGTGGGGCTGCCTGTATTTCCAAGGGACTCTGTATGGTGAGCTCCACGAGGACAGTCTATTAGTTGTGAAAAGGCTGGGCAGGTTTGGTACATAATATTATGTAACAGTATCAAATTGACTTCTTCTGCACCAAGAAGGACTAGGACATGGAAGGTGTAATGTGTCCTCCACCAAACAGTGCAGCTTCGTGTTAACTCCATTAACTCACGCTTGTGTTGCTGTCCTTGCATTTAAGGCTTTTTTTAGCTTCCACGAAAGTTTCTTCTGTCCTTACACCATTCTGTAAGTGTGCAAAATGGACTTTACATACGATGCCATAGTAACTATAAGCAGATCAGAGTTTTTAATGGCTTGGATCTTCCAGCTTGTGTAATAGAGTTAATGGGAGCCTATGAAAAGTGTGTAAGGTACTATTTATGTAGTAGCTTTTTCAAATTTAGCTTGACATTTACAAACCTATAGACTGGAACTACTTCAGAGCTGTACAATGTTCTTGCCTATGAGCAGGTACCTACTACTGGGCATTGCGTCATGGCACTAATGCTACATCCCGTGGGACACTGAATGCTCTTCCATAATCCACGCTCTTTGTGGATCACAGTGCTCAGAAATCACACAACACTAAGCGCAGACATGGCAGTGCTGTTCCCAGGACTCCAAGCTGTGAATTTATGTAATTTTATGTATGGGTTTAGTTGAGACTGATGTGTGTTACCATGCAGTGTTGCATTAGTTGTTGCTTCATCCATTCAGATATGAGTTACTTATGAGAAATAAGCAGACAGCCTGGGATGGGGATGGTGGCTCTGGCATGGTTGCATCAGTTTTTGACTCTGTGTTTTGTACTTTTCTGAGAGCTTTTGTTCACAGATGTTCCAAAACCTGGGACCTGGGAGGACCAAACATGAGTGGAATTTTTGCTTTGGTTGTTTTGCTTTGGTTTAGTTCTTTTTGTTTTGGTTTTGTTTTGTTTTTCTGGGCAGATTGTCTGCTAAAGAACCTGGTTTTTTGTTGTGTGTGCTTTAGTTCTGCTCATCCCACTAATGTGAAATATTGTCATTGTATCTCCCCATCTCCTGCTACTTCCTTGCTCATGCTCTGAAGGAAGAAATACAGTGTTCCTTCAGCTTGCACCAGTGCAGTTTGTGGTGAGAACCAGAACAAAGTGGTGCAGTGGGAAGACAGAGCTGAAAGATCTGGATTGTCACAGGGGAGACAAAGGGATCAGAGTCTGCAAGCTCTTGCATTCCTTCCTATATCAAAGGGTACTCTGCCAGAAAAAGAGGCAAACTTAGCTCTAGTTTCCCAGCCTCATGCATGAACTGTGTAAGTTTTGAAGTGTAGTGTTTTGTTCAACTGGGGGCTGAGGAGCATCTGTTGAAAGTGCCAGGTTTTGGCACTGATGATGGGAGAGCTTGAGCTGTGAATAGCTGTCCTAGTTATTGTGTGACATCTGAACAGACACTGTTCTCTCTGGGCAGAAGTGAGGACCAGGACATTCAGAACTAGCACCTGAATGTACTCTGCTCCAGAAAACCCACGAGTGGTAAAGGCACAAAGTTTGCTGTGTCCCCATGAGCTTGCTTTTCTGAACCTTAGTATGGTGCTGAAGTAGCATCTTAAAATGTTGTGCTAAAATATTAGTGTTGTATGGGATGAACAGCAGGAAGGGAGTAGGCTCTGGTGGTGGTATGTGGTGGATAGTTTGGGTTTCCACCATGCTTTAGTACACACACATTCATTCAGCTGTACATTACAGCAACAGAGCATCATCTCCAGAGGGACAGCAGAGGGATGTGTTAACGCTGCAGCCACATACTATGCTCAGTGCCACAGAATTGATTAGTGCAACAGTGACATTTTGTTATCTTGAGAGACAGAAGCTGGAAGTGTTCTTGAAAGTGCAACCTCCAACACCAGGCAGGTGACATGGGTGGGGGCATGTCTGACTTCTGTCCTGGCATAGCCCTGCCTGCTCAAGAGCCCTGCTTGCCATCCATGGCCATATCTACCATGGGTAGGAGAGCCCACCAGCAGCCACGCTGGCTTATCCTCTACTGATCTGTGTGCAGGCAGAGCATCTGGTCAGATTTCACTGCCCTTCCCAACTCTCTGCCATATGCAGAAGCTGTGCCCATGCAGCACAAGAAGAGGGGCTGGCAGGGCTGAGCATGTGGTGGCACAGCCATTGCCTCCCAACTCTGTGTCCTAGCACTGCATGGGGCAGGTACAGCCACCACATCGGGAGTAGGGACCCCGCTGGCTCCTGCCCCTCAGCCACCTGCAACCCCTACACCTGGCATGGTGCCTTCATGGGGCATGGGGGCAAGCAGTCTTTTCTTCACCAGTGCTGCTCTGACATAGAGACAGTTTAGCTCCCATTTGCCAGCAGAAAGAGAGGATGCCTCTGGTAATTCCTGGAGCAGGCAGCATGTAGTTTTTGTAGGATAATGCTGAGGTACTCACACTGTATTAAAAAATTAATATACTTCTATTGCTACTGGAATTGGAGCCTGATTAGGATTGTTACAGTACCGTAGTTTTAGCTTTTAATTACTTACTACATTACACAGTATCTAACAGCGCTAATAGAGTACAGAACTGTCATAGCTTTTGTTTTAAAGTGCAGTACTGTATGGTGCTTAATTGTGTAACAATGTTGTTCAATTACATCTGAAAGTGTTTAATAAAGTATGGCACAGAAAAGCAAATCGGAGTGGCATGTGTTAATTGGTGTCCGCGTCATTGACTCCATTTGGTTATAGTGATCACTGGGATATGAGGATCAAATGGCAGGTTGCCCAAATGGAGTCTTCAGACCTGACTGTCTTATTTGTACCACTTACCCATGCCCATGATCTTGCAGATTTTCGCACCATGCTCACACGAAGTGCTGTTAAGCAGCTATCGGAAGCACAGCAGTGTCAGCGGCTGTATCCTTGGTGCTGCTGCTCCTCTCCCTAGCCTGGCAGAGAATGAGGAGCCAAGCTGTGGGCATCCCCATCTCCAGCTGCACAGCCAGCACTGCTCAGACCATGAGAAGAGACAGGACCTAGATACTACACTGGCCCTGCCTTCCTCTTGGCAGACAGCCCCTGGTTATTCCCAGTGCAGCCCCAAAAGGGAGGGAGCTGTGCCCCAAACATGACTCTCCAGAGTCACTGAGGCTGCAGAGACAGCAGCAAGACAGCAGCAAGAACACAGAATCACAGAACATTAGAGTCCAGCTCCCCTACCAAGGCAAGATCACCCAGGGTAGTCTGCACAGGAATGCAGGTGGGTTTGGAAAGTCTCCAGAGAAGCAGACTGCACAGCCCCCATGGGCAGCCTGTTCCAGTGCTGTCACCCTGACTGTAAAGAAGTTTCTCCTCATGTAGAAGTGAAACCTTCTCTGTTCCAGTTTGTGTCCATTGCTCTCTGTCTTATTATTGCACACCACTGAAAAAGATTGGCCCCCTGCACTTGACACCCACCCCTCAGATATTTATAGACATTGATCAGATCCCCTCTCGGCCTTCTCTTCTCCAGACTAAACAGCCCCAGGGCTCTCAGTCTCTCTTCATAGGGAAGATGCTCAAGACCCCCAGTCATCCTTGTGGATCTCCATTGGACTCTCTCCAGCAGATCCTTGTCTCTCTTGTACTGGGGAGCCCAAAACGGACACAGTATTGCAGGTGTGGTCTCAGCAGGGCAGAACAGAGGGGGAGAACTTCCTTAGAGCTGCTGGCCACACTTTTCTTGATGCATCCCAGGATGCCACTGGCCCTCTTGGCCACAAGGGCACACTGAAAGTCCTCACACTTTGTGTGTGTCTCTCTCTATATATTTATAATTTGTGCATGGTTTTCATTTTGATTTTTTTGTTTTCCTCTTTATTTCCTCATTTTTCCTCTTAGACAGGTGTGACTTCCTCTTCTTCAGCCAACATAGTGAGCCAGTGAAGATGTCTGGTTACTGCTCCAAGCAGAAATGACAAAGGGCTAGTCATGGAAAGGGGAGTTTCAATGCAAACACTACACTACAGTTTTCATTTTTATTATTATTTTTTAATCTCCCTTCTCCCCCATCTCCCTTCTTTCCTCTCCATCTCCTATTTTCCCCCATCTTCCTCATTTTCTTTCCATCTCCTTCCTTTCCTCTTCATCTTCCTCTTCCCCCCATCTTCCTCTTTTCATCTCCATCCTCTTCCTCTCCATCTGCCTCCTTTCAGCACCACCTCTCCTTTTCTGCCATATCTGCTCCCTTCCCACCCCACACCACATTTTCCTTTTCTCCCCCAAACCCACAGCACCTGGGTCCTGCTAGAGTCTCCTCCCACCCCAGGTGTGACCACTTTGCTCTCCCTGCCCACTCCCCTTTATAATCAGCCCCAGGAAGGGCAGAAGCCCTAAGCTGTGCCCAACTGGGCAGAGGGATCCTCCTCCCATCGTCACTAGTGAGTCCTCATGGCATGCACTGGGTGAATGGTGGAGGGGATCAAAGGCCGGGGGGCCTGGTTGGCCCCCCGGTTAGGCAGGATAGAGAATTGATGATCTCTCTGACATCACCTGTGGGTGCTGGCTGGGCCTTCTTGCTGAGGTTGTGCTCCTCTATGTTTAACTGCTTCTTTTTGCTTACCTGTACAACTGTAAAAAGAACAGGAAGCAACCTGTGAGATGTTCTGAGGAACTATGGTTTGAGCATGGAGCAAATGCCTGCGAATCCTGCCGCCAGCAGCCCCAGCGAGCCCGGGCCTCCCGCAGCCGCCCGTCCAACACCACCACGCACCTGCCTGCCGGCCAGCCGCTTTCACCCCCCATCCTAAGCCTGCTTAAGAGAGAGCTGAAGAGAAGCAGATGAAGGAGGGCAAAGATGCTCAAGCTGCCAAGTGGCTGTCCTTTACATGAGCTTGCTGTTCCTCATGAGAAGCCTCATTGCTAGTTCTCAACACAGGCTAGACACTGGCCCTGCAAACCCCAACATCTGTACGGTGCGCTGGGGAGTGACTCCCTGTCTCCCAAGTTGCCTTGAGCAAGTTTCCTGCCGGCTAACACTTTTATCCTGTCACACTCCCCTCCCGGCAGCAGAGCCATGAGAGGGGCCTAAGCACTGCAGGGCTGTTCAGCCAGGACCAGCTAATGCCAAGGACGTTCCAGAGTGGACTCTTTACTGTATGTACCCAGTTCATAGATGCGTAGCAAGTGGTACTTAAAATTATTTCCCAAGTAGTGGTGTTTCTCATATCAATATTCTGCTTTTTACCCCATTTCACTGAAATATTCTCTGGGAGAATTTCTTCTGGAATAAACATTTCAGCACATCAGCTTTGTTCTGTGAGGGCTGACTGTCAGCTTCATAGAATCAACCACGCTGGAAGAGACCTCCAAGATCATCCAGTCCAACCTATCACCCAGCCCTGTCCAGTCAACTAGACCATGGCACTAAGTGCCTCATCCAGTCTTTTTTTGAACAGCCCCAGGGACGGTGACTCCAGCACCTCTCTGGGCAGCCCATTCCAATGCAAATCACTCAGTGAAGAACCTCCTCTTAACATCCAGCCTAGACCTCCCCCCAGCACAACTTGGGGCTGTGTCCCCTTGTTCTGTTCTGGTTGCCTGGGAGCAGAGACCAACCCCACCTGGCTACAGCTGCTACTTAAAATTATTTCCCGAGTGGTGGTGTTTTTCATATCAATATTCTACTTTTTACCCCATTTCACTGAAATAGTGTCTGGAAGTATTTCTTCTGGAATAAACATTTCAGCACATCAGGTTCGTTCCGTGAGGGCTGATTGTCAAATTACAGCCTTCTTCCCCGCCAGCGCTGTGCTTTAGCACAGGATCAAATTGCATTAGGTATTTTTATTTAGGGTTTTTTCTTTCTCTCCAGTATAAACACAGAACAATGGCAAGATCTTATTGTATCTCATTTCTGAATGGGGAAAATGAGCAGGAACAGATTTTCACGCGGCGTTACTACGGTGCAGGAATGTTTTTCCCTGCCAGCCAGCCTCTCGAGGTGGCGTTGGGACGGTGCAGCCCCAGCAGCGCCGGTTATGTGGAGGCGAGTCCCCCCGCACGCCTTCCGCCGCTCTCTTTATGGCTGCCGCCGCGCGTTTGCTACATTTGCTTGCATGTGGTCCTGGAAGCCACCTAGCATGCAGGTCATGTGCCCTTAATTTTCATTATGAATGAAGAGTAAAATGTGAAGGTTATTGCCTGGCAGTACAAATGCATTGTTTTTTTTTTATTTAGAAGCTCTATTAGAAGTGTCAGGAGTCCCATAACAAAGCAGGGCAAATATCCGCAGAGACACCTTGTTGAGAAAGGCAACTTGGCTTCTAAAAGGTTTGAATATGAATGTGGTTGTTTCTAATCAAGCAGTCCTTGAAAAGAATTCCCCACTATTACTTACCTCTCTCTCTCTTTTTTTCCCCTTTTACTTGCAATCAGCCTGTTTTTCTCCTCAGGAAATGTTTCTTGTGCCAGCCCAGGGTGAGACTGAGAGGGGAGCAAAGCCAGTGGGGCCAGGGGAAACCCCACATTAAAGTATCTCCACATCCAGAAAACACTCTCAGGATTCAGAATTGATGTGGCTAGAAAATCACCTTATTTTGGCAGTGAGAGGCCATTGGCTTTGTGCTCCCTGTGATAAAGGGGCCAGTGCAGGATTTTTTTTGAGAGCATTCCAAGGGCACCTGCTGAGGTGGGCCACAGTCACCTTCTACAAAACTGAACCCTTTCAGTTGTGGCAGAAAAATGGACATATTTTCCTTCTTGAATGAGCAAACCAAAAACATGGGGACTTGCAGGCCTGCACTGCAGACCGCAGCAGGTGCTCCCTTTGCCACCAAACAGGGGCCCTCTGAGCCTCCCCCTAGTCACTGGCACCTTGTCCTGGCCCTGAGCAGAGATGCTGCTGCTGCATAGGAAACACATTTGTGTTTGAGCCAAGTGGCAGATAAATAAGTCTTAAATCCTTTCTCATTCCCTGAATTAGCGTATTTGTTCTGGCTTAGCAGTGACCTTGGTGACTGTGGTACCACTCTGGGACCAGATGAGGACAGGGACAGTCCCTCAGGGAGCCACAGTATCACATCATGGTCTTGGAGGTCTCTTCCAACCTAGCTGATTCTATGATCAGCTCCATGGCTGGCATTTGGTGAAGCTTACCTGAGCTGTAGCGCCACACTTGGCTCCAAGTCAGTAATGGCACCACTGCCATGACAGCATGGGTGGGCCTGGGCATTGGTGGGAGAGGACAGGGTCCTCCCTGGATTGCTGTGACACTTCTCAGCAGAACCATCCTTCTGGTCCTGGCAGTGCTCGTCCTTTGGGGTGCAGGGCTGTGCTCCCTGTCCCTTGGTCATGCTTGCAAGGTGTATTTCAGCCCTGGCATCTTGAGAACACTTACAAAGTCTCTCTTTTTTTTTTTTTTTTTAATAAATTGTCAGTGTATTTTCCCTCTACGAACCTGTAGCATCTGGCAGCAGGAAAGTACAGTAGGACTCACTGGCACCGTGGTGCAGAGCCTCGAAGAATTCCGTATTGTGACAACACATCAAAATAAATTGCTGTCAACAGACCAAAACACCAAGTGCTGTGATTCTGTCTGACGTGTGAAGACTCAGACAGGCTGTCTTGACAAGTTGTGGTGGAGCACCTGCAATTGGCAGAAGACAGTGATATAAATCTGATTTGCCTGATATGCAGCACCTAGATATCGTTAATGTTGGTGACAATAACTCTGCATAACATTCCTGAGACATAGATCTGATTTTTTGTCTATTACTTGTGTTGTTTTTTGTCACTCTCTGATACTGGCTCTGCTTCCCTTCCCTGCTCAGGGTCTGCCTAGAATGGCTGTGAAAAATAAACCGTATTAAAAAAAGGCAAGAGCAAAGGAAGGTTTAATTCAGCCTCTCCTTGAGTGTAAAACAGGCAGTCATTGTCCCGGCTGCTCAAGACAAAAGATGTGCCATGAAATTTTATTTTACACTAATCATAAAAATAATCACGGTGGAAGTTGTATCAATTTCTTAACTCATAGCCAAAATATCACAAATAGCAGGTTAAAAGCCACGAGCTGCAGTAAATCTTTTCTGAAGCATATGTGGTTTTAAGCTTGGAGAAGAGGAAGAGAATCCTTGGCTAGGTGGTTAATTTTTACCTTTCATTATCAATAAATGGTAATTCTTTACAGTAGCAGCATATATCACAGCTCATTTATGAACGCGTGAAACATGTCTTGGCTCTGGAGTTTAATTACTGCGAGTTAACACTATCTTCCCTGTCTCAGCCCTTCCTTGCTATCACCACTGTGATGTATTTCATCCCGGTGCCAGCACGCACTGGAAGACAACAGCACATAGGATTTGGAGTTTCTGTCTGTTGTTGTCCTCTCTGCCCATGTAAAGTCTTGGGATTTGAAACGTTTTGGCAGTTGTGGCAACTGCAGATGGCTGGGGCGGTCACGATGGCTTTGGACAAAAGCTGTACTGAACAGAATCTGTTTGGCTGGTGGCTTTTTGGCTTTGGGGCTGGACTTAGGGCTTCAGAGGTGCCGGTGGACAGTGCCCACAGCAGGTCTCGTACCTGGAGCTACTCAGGGTGCATGTCCCACCTCGGCTGGGCATGAGAATAGCTCTAGTGTTTGGGGGGGACCGAGCCACCTTCCCCAGCACTGGCTGTAGCTCTCTTCTCTCACCTCACCTTTGGGCCATGTTCACTGTGTCTCACCCAAGTTCTGGAGTCAGAAAAAAGATGACCACATACCAGTGCTTGTGACTGGTGTTTGTGCAGGGCTGTGGGGCAGCACTGGTTCTGCTGAAGAGTTATTTATTTATTTTTGCAAACCATGCAGGAGCTCCTTTGGCAGTGAACTTCAGAAATGTCACTGTCCAGTCTGAGAGGCTGTAGAAGCAGAAAAGAGGTTTTTGAAATTACCATTCATTCTTGTCTGTATTGTTATTTTATCCCTTAAAGGCTGCTAATGAGAAATAGAGCCTCATTATGATTTTAAGGATGAGAGAGGAAGGCTTTTAATTAATGATATGTAAATGGTCTTGAATTGATTATGTTAGAATATCAAGAGAGATGGGTAGAAGCTGTGGTGTAATATATTTTAATTAAGAATTAATTAAAAATGATGGCAATTTCATAAAGCCTCACAGAAAATAGTGGAATTTACTTTCTGTCAGGAGTAAATTAGCCAGTGATTAAATAAAGGGCCTGCATTAATAGTGGAGTTATTTTTAAACAGTGCTATGAAGAATTGTGTAGTTTTCTCTAAATAAGTAAAATTAAAATGTAATGTTTGCAAACAAGTTTGGGAAATGATGGCAGAATGCAAACTTAGTTCTGTGGCCTCCTTGTGCCACAATACTTTAGGAAAGTGATTTAAAGTGGTTTACACCGAGGGTGCTGTGGTTCTGGCAGGCAGAGCCTGGCCTCGGTGCAGCTGGGCAGTGCTGGATGTTGTGGTGGGAATAGCAGGAGGGTCCTTACTGTGGGGGTGCCTGAAGAGGAGTTGCTGCCCACAGAGCTGCTCCCACTTTTGCCCAGTGCCTGTGGCCTCCTCCTGACATCCCCACAGTGGAGATCTTTCTCTGCTGCACACACACCTACACATATTTGCTGTGTATACACACAGTGGTGGGTGAAAAGCTGGGCACAAGCCAGCAATGTGCTCTTGCAGCCCAGACCCAGCTGTGGCCTGGGCTGATCCACAGCAGTGTGGGCAGAGGCAGGGGATTCTGCCGCTCTGCTCTGCTGGCACAGAACCTGGACTGACTGCATCCAGCTCCTCTAGGGTCTTCAGCAAGTAGAGACATGGACCTGTTGGAATGGGTCCAGAGGAGGTAAAAACCAAATTTGTCAGAGGACTGGAACACCTCTGCTCTGAGGCCAGACAGAGAGAGCTGGGGTTGTTCAGCCTGGAGCAGAGAAGGCTCCAGGGAGACCTTGTGGCCTTTCAGTACTTAAAGGGGATCTGTAAGAACGATGGAGAGTCTTTTTAGCAGGACCTGTTTCTAATTAAAAGAGGGGACATTTAGAGCAGGTAGAAGGGAGATTTTTTTTTTATGCTGAGGATAGTGAGGCACTAGCCCTGGTTGTCCAGAGAGGTGGTGGTAGATGTCCTGTCCCTGATACCAATCCAGATCAGGTTGTTTGAGACTCTGAGCAACCTGCTCTAGTTGCAGATGTCCTTGCTCACTGCAGAGAGGTTGGACTAAATGACCTTTAAATGTCTTTTTGATCCAAACCGTTCTCTATAATTCTGTGCTCCTAGAAGCACAGAGATAATTTCTGTTGTTCCTGTTGTTCTGGGCCATGTAGTACCTCTCTCTGCTGTCACTTTGCCCTGGTTTGTGGAGCCTGTTCCCAACTAGCCCATCAGTGCTGGCATCCCCTGACTGCCATAAAGGACATGAGTTGTCACAGCTGTCCCTTTGGGGCAAGTGGGGGGACTCCCACCACCCTCCACTCAGGGCTTCTCTTTGAATACCTCTGGGAGACCGTGAGGGGACACCCAGCCCCTCATCCCCTCTGGTGCTGGTGGAGGTGGCTGTTCACATGGAGCCTGAGCAAAGGAAAGGCCAGCGGCAGGGAAGTGCCATGTCCTGCGTGCTCTCTGCTGTCTGCAGGGCACGTCTTGTGAGGATGGGGAGCTGCAGCACTGGCACATAGCTGGGGTCTAAACCAGGCTGCCGTTAGAAATCCTGCAGAGGCCCAGCCTTCAGGATCTACATGGAGCTGAGAATGCCACTGGGGACATGGCTCTTGGGCTGGCGTGCTGCATGAGTTCCATGGACTTGCACATGCCATTCTGTAAACGGGCTTTATGCACTTGTTTAGTCTGCTATTCAATAAAGAGCATTACCATAGCAACTGCTCCATCACATGATGTACACTCATGCTGTCTCCGAGATAAAGAGCACATTTTAAGGCAGCATATTTGTAATGTCGATGTCCTAAAATGCAATTTTTGATGATTATTATTATTTTTCTGGGAGAGTATTTGTGAGAAGCGACCATGCCTCCTTAGTGTCTCTTAACGCCTTTTACTACTACTTTGCTGGCAGAGGACTGCGTACCTATGGTAATTTCTTTTTCATTTGTAGATTTTCATGTATAGATCATGAAATATTTGTTAGTTCAAGTCACAGCATGGGGCCTCATGTCAATGGGATGCAGCATTTCGGTCGTGTTTAGCAGAGTTTGTCTCCGAGTGCTGTTTCTGAACATGCGGTAGCTGCTGCCCGACGCTTGAACCTGACTGTGTTCCCCTCCCGCACGCTGCAGGAGAGCAGTCCTCATGCAGCTGGCACGTTGGTAGCTCCTATGGAGACCAAACGTGTCCCCGCAGGGCTGTACCTCTTCTCCGCTGGCCTGTGAGATGGGGAGCTGGCAGTTGGTGCCCCCTCCCCGCCTCCCGCTCGCAGCACCGCGTGCGGCTCCGTCTCGGCGCCAGCCAGACGAGACCCTCTCAGCATAGGGACAGGCACGGCCATGGGAGAACAGCTCTTACGGTGAGGCTGCCGCCGCTGCCCTGGTTCCATCCTGGGCGTCAAGACCTGAGTACGCTGCAAACAGCTCAGAAACTGCAGCGTGCTCACCTCCAGCCAGCCACCACAGAACGCTGCCGCTGTCCTTTGTCACATGCTAGGGAATTATTTGCAGACATATCTGGGGAAGTTCTTCACAACTCACTGGCCAGGCCTAGAGGAGAGGATACCAGAGGCTGAGAGGCTGTGAGATAGGTTGTTAATTTGAGTAAAAGCCCATCGGAGCATCAGGGTGCATTCCCTGCTAAGTACTCTGCTCCCTACACGATGCTATCTAATTGTTTCTTGAATGGTCTCAGACTTTCTGCCTGGCTGAACCTGCCTGCCAGGCCATTCCACACTGAGGATTCTCTGTGTGAAAAAGGGCTCCCAACTTAGCCTCCAAATATGTTTCCTACTTGCATTTACATCCTGTCTGTTTGAAGCTCAAAATCTCAGCTCATTTAGTATTTTACCTGCAATGAGATGCATATGGATGGTTCTCTAAATGTGTTGCTGATTTGTAGTCTGCTTGCAACTGGCAATGATGAAATGTGTTTCTTAGCAACTTTTGTATTAGTATAACCAGAACATGTGTGCAGGGGGAGGCTCTGTACCGACAGTCAGCTCATGCAAGGCTCTTGAAGTAGTAGCAGATAGGACCTGTCCGGCAATGATGAAATGAGTTTCTTAGCAACTTTTGTAGTACTATAACCAGAACATGTGTGCAGGGGGAGGCTCTGTACCAGCAGTCAGCTCATGCAAGGCTCTTCAAGTAGTAGCAGAGATAGGACCTGTCCAGTAGCATACCTATCACTGGGAATATTCATAGAATGGTCTGGGTTGGAAGGGACCTCCAAAGGTCATCTAGTCCATCCCCATCTACAGTAAGCAGGGACATCCTCAACTAGATCAGGCTGCCCAGAGCCTTGTCGAGCCTCAGTTCCCTACTGTTAGTAACTCAGCACACCCATGCCAGTGCACAAGTGCATCAGAATAAAGGAGGGGAGGGATAATTTTCTGGTCTGAAGAGTTTGGGTCAGCTGGCTTGTGTAGAGCTAGGGGTTGGATCCAAAGGCTGGGAAAGTAGCTTAGAAAACCTCTATTAACTTCAGTGGATTTCAAATCAAAACCCATCTAAAACACGCATATAATCCCCATTGCATGTCTCATCGTAATCCTCCTCCTCGTCTTCCAAAGGCAAGGAAAGGCTCAGAACAGCAGCAGCACACCCAGAACAGTGGGAATTTTCGGTAGGATTTCATGGTTTCTCATATGTGTAGGCACCTGCTGGGCCCCCGTGCTTTGGGACTTGCTCCCCTGCATGGTGTGTGATGTCCTGACAGGGGGGGCTTGGTTGCAAACCATTCGTTGTTCTCAGCTACAAAGCTTGGAAGAATTAACATTCCTCACAATTATCCAAGCATCTTAATTACTTGCCCAATATTTTGTCTTGGTATTAGCTGCCCAAATCATGTTGGGATTTTCCAGACAAAACTTCTGACTGCTTTGTTATGCAGGAGCAGAAAATGAAGTAGAAAATCAGAGTAAAAGTTATAGCAATGATCTAAGTAATGTTCAAGCTGAGCCCAGAAGCACTGTTAGCTCTTCATGTTGAGTGACCAAGGCTGAGAGAAGAGGGATAGCATGCTGGAAGAGCTAGCATCCTTCGTGTCTGTCCCTGTCATGCAGCCTAGCAGGAGAGTGTGGCATCCCTCCATGGCACAGGTAGCTCAGCTGTTCTGCAGGGACTCATCTGGCCTGGGAAACTCCTGGCGGCAGGGAAAGGAGACCCACCAGCAAGCAAAGACCTCATCTGGCCTTTCCCCAGCCAGAGCTGGGCACCACTACCTTGATCCTATCTGCAGCTGGGAGTCTTTTTCTGGAGGCTTGCTAATTGGTGAAGTTTGGTGAGGATAGTGCTGAAGACATCTGCTCAGAGTCCTCTTCCAGTAACCACCACTAGTGGAGAAGATGTGGAGGGCCAACATCTGGTGAGAGCTGCAAACACATATGCATGCCTGCCCAGATGTGCACATGCCTATACACCCTAGGAGCAGATGAAGGTCTGGTGGAGCTCCAGCGCAGGTGCTGCCCCAGCAAAGTCCCACATGCCTTTGGCTGCAGTGAGTGGGGCTTGGAGCAGGCAGTGTATTTGTGTTTGCCACCCCCTACCATCAGCACACACCTGGTCCTCTGGAGGAGCACTGCCTGTGCAGCTAGGCTGTTCACACCAGGATGCTCTTGCACATTAACATGCCGTGTATGAGGTATCTGTATCATCTTACTCTTATTCTGGCTTACTGACTGCAGGAAAAGGACATTTTTTACCAGTTTCTGCTTTAGTGAAGCAAAAGGTCCTTGGGTTCCTATCCACTGTCTCGAAATGCAGAGTGTGTCACTGAACAAAGCTCACTGGTCAATCAAAATGCCCCTGAAACTTTTTCTTCTAGCTGGGACAGGCTCCATCCTTCCAGCTGCAGAAGATGAACAAAAAGCCCAGCCCCAGCAATGGGTGGTTTATGTTATGCCACAAATGGCTAATAAAGGTTTGTCATAACAGAAGCCCCATAAGCAGAAAGGAAGTAATAGTTTACAGCTCTTGTGCTATCTGGCACCATTCATTACTGTATTCTGTGCCGGCAATAAAATTTTACAGGTTGATCATTTAAATGCAGGTTAGAAATAAATTTCATGATCCAGCTGAAAAGGTAACAGAGAATGGTCAGTCTGTCTTTTCCCCCCAATCAATACACCCAGGGACATCAGCTCCCACACACCCGATCAGGCGATAGTTAAACAGTTTATTCATAATAAGGTTATTGATCACAGGGGGAGCTTCGAGCACCCCGCAGGGTGGCGATGGACGGAGAGGTCTGGGTGGAAGGGGAGTGTGCGCCGCAGCGGCGCGACGTCGGAATTCCCAGCACCGCTCCTCGTTCCTACCGGTGCCTTTATTAAACGTGTCCTGAAGCCTCTGATGCGATAGAGAAAATGAGCGGCGCAGGTCTCCCTCTTTGTTCTGGGATAAGCAGCGCCGCTGCTCTCTGCTGCTCGCTCGATCAATGAGCGCGCGGCTGGTATCAGACCCACGCGGAAGGAGCGGAGCTGCAGGGCGATCCCCCGAGAGCCGCCGCGATTGGAGCGCAGAGGTTCATTCTGAAGGAGGAGGGAGACAGGCAGGTTGTTTGAAAAAATTCCCTTTAGACCAAACACTGATGTCGGAGCTGAGCTACAAACACTTCTGCTGTAGGAAGTGCAACTTTATCAGTTTTCTAGGTTAAATGCTGCTCCTCGGAACGTCACATGCACGCTGCCTGCTTACTCCTCTGACCGCTTCTTCCAGCAGCCTGTCAACACCAGGGCATCGACTATGACTGTTATTACACTAATTAATTACTTAGTTTTTCAGTACACGTTTTTATTTTTATCTGAAATATCTCCCTTGTTAATGAACCAGGAGGAGTGAGGGTCTCAACAGGGTGGTGGCAGGGAACAGGTGACCCCACCAAACTCCTTTGTGTTTCACAGGGCATATTCCACTCTGGTGTGTGCAGGTAGCCTACTACTTGGCACAGTGGACACAACCCATGGCTGGATACATGGGGTTTCAGCAGTGTATTTCTAGTGTATTTTACTATCATGGGCAATATCACCTTTAAAACCCCAGAGAGGTTGTGGAGTCTCCTCTGTAGAATTTCCAGACCTATCTGGATGTGTTCCTGTGTGTGACCTGCACTAGATTATGGTCCTGCTCTGGCAGGGATGTTGGACTCGATCTCTGAAGGTTCCTTCCAACCCCTAACATCCTGTGATCCTGTGAACCTCCTCAGCAGTTTGCTCCGATGTCAAAGGCAAGCCTAGTAGGTGTTTCCAACCCTCTATGGGAAATGCACTATGTGTCGCCCCATTTCAACAGTTACTTAGGCAATTAGGGGATATATAATTAAATGTTTGGCTTGTGCAACGCACAAGTTTCGGTGTAGTGATATGAAAAATGTTAAGTATTAATATAAGGTTAATTTTGACTGATTCAACAGCTTGCTTCTAAGTTTCCCATTGACAACCAAACTGCAGGGTTTAATGCTAAGCTTCACATTGCAGCTTATCTCCCCTTAATTAAAATTAAAATGTGAACAACACAGAGATATTTTGTAGGCATCCTGGAAGAGGAGAAGCAGAAGCTCGAGTGATGGTTGTTTAATAAGATTATAATTGGAGAGTTAAAGCCTTGTGATCTATTTGAAGACTGGTTTGGTGCTGGTGCGGCTCCGTGGCAGGCGAGCCCCAGGTGTCTGGCCAAGCATCCCTTGCCGACATCTGGAACCAGTTGCAATACATCACTGTCAAAACTGCTTTCTATACGTATCTGCATTTACACATTAGTTACCCACGCAGCACTCATCAAAAAAGCTGAACAATCTTGACACGGTGTCCCTGGTGGAACGGCAAAGGTGAACCGAAGTTGGGAGGCAGTGTCTCGCGTCACTGTCTGCTGAGCTTTTACAACAGCAAGCCTGATTAAAACTGAAAGGAAAAATTTACCCTCAGCTTCTGCTTTGTATCATTTTTACCTACAAAAAGAGTATTTTGTTTCATCCAAAGCATTTTACAATAGGACCTGTAGATGGTTTTGGTTTCATTGTTTGCCATTAACTACAGAGTAGTGCTTTGCCAGGCTGGTCACCATGGCAGGCTGCTGAGTAGAGTCTGGGTGTCTTATTATCCACATAATTTCCTCTTTTCTTGCCCAGTTCTTGCTTTGAATTATGGAACTCATTTATAGTTCATTCAGGTTTGCTGCACAAGGATTGATGTAATGTGGGCTGAGTAAGTCTGGGTAAGATGTTACTATTACCAAATGGTTGTGTGTTTGTCACTGCGAAGGAACAAACAGCACTTGGTGTCTGCCAGCAACGAAGGCTGCAGAGCAGAAAAGAAAATAACAGAGAATTTCCTTGGGAGTCCAGGGATTAGGAGTTAATTAGGAGTTAAAAGTGAAAATGTTGAGGAGCTGGAATGAGCGAAGAATGGAGCTCACCAGATGTGTCCTTTAGGATAGAAACTAAGTGCTTTGGTGGAAACAGGAGATTTCATTCTGGTGCAGGGTTCAAAGGGAGGCGATGCGGAGTGTTATATTTATTTTTTCAATTAAAAATGGCTCTGCCGGTGTGTGCACTTGCAATAAAAGCTCTTGCTGTGTCTGCCGGGGCAGCCCCACAGCCAGCATGGACCTGCTGAGGAGGCATGGTATAATGACAAGCTGGGCAGGACCAGAGTGGGCTTCTCCTGCCCAATCCAGTGGGCTGGCTGTGCCCTGTGCCACTGTCACACCAGGCTTGGGGCTGCCCAACACTCAGGGTGTGGAGGGATGCCCCAGTCCATGCAGAAGCTGTGGCTCTACAGAAGCTCTGCAGCTCTCAGAAAGGAAAACCCCTTTGGAACCTACTAGTGGAAGTGACTTTGTCCATCTCTGGGTTCTCACAAGTGCCTGGCAGCCAAGCTGCAAGAGCTGGGCATGTGCCCTCCACTATGGGCAGCAGTGGATGGAATACCAGGGGGGCAAAGCTTCTCCTGGGGCTAACACCTGGCTCTTCTTCTTGGCCATTCATCACATGCAGCCAAAGATGAAGGAGAGAAAAATTCCAGTGCCCAGCACAGATGGTGGGAGGGCTCCTAATGATGCCATAAATGTCCCTTCTGAGAAGGTTAGCCCTAACCCACAGCAAATCTGTCCTGTCAGCCTGTGAGTGGTTACCAGCCTGCTCCATCTGTTTGTGGAAACTGGGCAGCATCATGAAGGCATCCTAATGCCTCATGTTGGTGTCACAGCAGCTCAGGAGAGGACTGCTCCACTCTTAAAACTATAGGGCCCCAACACCAGGGAGCCCCCTCAATAAATCTCCTCCTTGTTTGGGTGGATATTTCATACCAAAATCATGTCAGAGCATTCATGGCTTTGTTGCTTTGATAGTGAAGTTTTCATCTCCATCCTCTGAGGGAGTTTGAGTGGAACCATGGTATGGGCTGTGACAATGCTGTTTGCTGGTTATGGGGCTGTGCTTGGCTGTGTCTTGGCAGGCCTTTGTCGATACTCATTCAGCACCAGCATTGCTAGTGTGTTTCTGTCCCTCCAGTTAGTGCCATGGTGCTGGGCTGTGGGTACAGCAGGGCACCTTTGAGTGGTACAGCTACTGGGTGCAGCGTGAGCAGGGCTACATCCAGCCAGAGAGCATGGCTGCGGCAGGTTCCTCCCATTGAGCTGTCATGCCAGACATCGCTCCCTAAGTACTGAACTGACAGTGGGACCATGCTGTGGCTCCCGTGGTGTTCCCTGTGCTGTCCCAGGGCTGTCCTACTGAGATGGGAAAGTCACAGAAGAGCGGAGCTGTGCAACGCATGACTGCAGTCCCTCCCTGCAGCTGGCACTTCAAATCACCCGCAGAAATATTGTCACAGATGGGGAAGTCTTGGAAATAAATAGAAAATTGTCCCAAGTTGGAGATTTTCTTGAAAGCTTTGGGAACTCCCCTGGTCTCCTTCAACAGGCCTGCTTGGCTGGCACCGTCTCTGTGCAGATCGTCTCAGCACGGTTCACGGGGCCGTGCGGAAGGGTTATTTGTTTTACACTTGATTTCTCCGGCCACCATTTCATGCGGTGTCAGCTGGGCTGACATACACTGCAACCAGAACAATCATACCTGCAAGACTATTCTGGGGTCCTTTTCTGTAGCGTTTCATGTGCAGTTCTTTGCTTCTTAATTCCACAGCCGCATCCCCGGCACTCAGAAAGTACTGCTTTGAAGTGTGATTGTTTGATTCATCCCCCCCTTTGATGGGCTGCTGGATCCCTCCAGCATGCCTTGGAGGAGGAGCTCAGGGATGCCTCCCTCGCCCCAAGTAGGTGAGAAGTAAATGGGGCATGGAGTTATTTAGTTTAGTTCTTTTCTCTGGGAAGAAGAGGAGAAGGATTCTGGAATACAAGAAGCACAACTCATTTTTCACAGTTGCCTCTGCTGTGGCATTGATGCCATGCTATGCTTCATGACTTGCTGTTTTCATTAGACATGTCCAGCAACTCTGGAAATGGCGATGAAGTGCCTCTCTAACTCGTGTTTACTTCAGTAACTAGACAAACAAGAAATACTGCAAAGTTTTGGAGACGGAGGTACTTTATCTTTAGTGATTTCACTTCCTGGGTATTTGTAACATTTCTGAGGGTCGTTTTTTGCCAATGTATTTGTAACCCCTGCTTGAAGAAAGCCAACAAATTCTGTGCAGTAGTTAAAGTCCTGTTGGAGCCGATAATGAGGAAAGCCAAAATATCACACGAAAGTGCGTACATTGGCACTGCCTTGCTCCTAGGTGCTGGGGAGTGTGTGCCAATGTGGTCTGGGCAAGCTGGTGAGATTCACAGGCCACCCATGGTCTCGGCATCTGCAAAGCCAGAGGTAAAGATGATCCTGGCTGCTGTGTGCTTCTAATCGAACCAGGACAGAGCCAGGCCTGCTGATTACAGCTTTTGTTGGTGCTGATAATCTCTTCTCAGGATGTTGACAAAAATGACATTATCTGTGCTTTACAGACTAGCAGAGTAGGATAAAATCAAAGTTCATTTTAAAGAAAACAAAAATAACTGAAGTACTTTGACTTTTATTCAGCTTCTCATCTCTGCTTTTCACTCTAGTAACACAATCTTTACTGAAAAGCAAACAAAATTGGTGCCCAATGAGCCTAAACTGAAATTTCAAACAATAGCAACACCAACCCAATTAGAGTTCCTCCTGGTTTTATGTTAAGTGTAAGCACTGACTTCGCAGAATCGGTACAAAGTGTGAGTGATGCATGAAATGGAAATTTCCTGCCTAGTGTGTAGAATAAATACAGAGAAAGCTGAGATGTTTGCTGCAATATGCAGCTCACATGCAGTGAGAGGAATGAGCCAAGCTCAGGCATCCACCAGCAGAAACCATCCCTGTATGGGAAAGGTCTGGTGTAGTTTTTATCTCCTTTGATACCTTTGGAGGTGATCAGCAGTTAGACTGATTTGATCATCTTGTCTATGTGGAGTCCATAGAAGAGAAGGTGACTTTGGGGTGGAGGATCAGCCTTTGCAGATACTGTCCTGCCTTACCACACCAGTGCTAAGATGTCTTGCAGATGTCAAAGAGGACATCAGCCTACATGGGGCTCAGCAGAGGAACATGCAATAGCCTTGGGTCCTAATGTGGCATATGCTCCCATAGGTATTGTCACCTCTCAACACCATGGACATTAAAACATCCTTAGACACAGGTCTTCTCCATCTTTCTGGTGAGGAGAAATGAAAAGGTTTGGGGAATCTGATTTCAGTTGGGAATCCTAGATGAATCTGTTTCTTGGCTAAAAATCCAAGTGAACTCATTATTACCACAAATAGAGTTTAAAAAGAACAATTGAAACCATATGGATTTTTCTGTATTGGATGGAGGGATGACCTGGTCCAGTGCTTTGTCTCTGATGGTGATGAGCAGCAGATGCTTAAGGAAACAGCTAATAGGTCACACATGAAGTGAAGACCTTTCTGATACTTGTCGCAGCACCCAGCAGTTTACGAGCAGAGGTTTCCTGAGCATGAAGTGATGTCTGCACAGTTGCATGGTGTTGGACAGGCTCTGATGGGCTGTTCTGCTGGCCCTCCGGTCCTGGTGCATGACCTCATTGGCTCTGCTGTGCCAGCATCTGCCTCCACCTTTGCCCTTTGAGCTTCTTCTCCTTTCTCTGTGCCAGCCAGAGAGAAAGTTACGGTGGTGTTCAAAATATGACTATGCATGTGCCCTATTGCTCTGCCAGTGAGCTGCTGGTACACCTTCCCAGACAGGTCTGCTGGCAGAGTGAGCCCTGCAGAGGAGAATGCTCAGATAGCTCCAGCCCCACAGTCACATCCCAGGCGAGCACCATCTCCCCTGACTGCTGCTGTAGCTGGTAGAGGCCCCCGCCTGCACCAGCACCTTTGAGCATGAACCCACCACCATGCTCAACCTTGGCACTAAGTTTTATTATGAATTAAGAGTAAAACTCCTTCTCTGCCACAGAAAAAAACTACCTCCATTTTTCAGAGTGCCTCTGTTTATATAGTTTATGGGAGAAGAGGGCTCTTAATATTTCAGTGTCATGACCATAAAATGAAAAGGTTACTGCTCGCTACAAAGGCTTGCTTGGATCCAGCACCAATTAATTTCCAATCTGAAATATATGTCTCCTGGCCGTCTCACAACAGCCGTGAGCGGGAGGTTCCTCCTTAACACATTTGAGCCACAAACCCGGTTAAAGGATTAGCCAGCTTTTTCCATGCTGTTTTGTTCACCCCCATTGGGGATTCCCATTATCCTTGATAGACTGTTAGCCCTGACAGTGGGTTATGATAGTTTTAGTTTTTCCTTCTCCTCACGAGAGGCTGCTTGGACCTCAGCTTTAATTTTCATTATAGGTGCGAAGGCAGCATATGCTAAAGGCAGGCATTACTGTGTGGAGCTGCTCCTGCAAAATTAGCTGCAGAATGGTTTTAATTCATCTGCGCGTGGCAGCGCCGGCGCTGGGCAGAGTGTACTGCTGCTGCCAGCCTGCCCAGCCTTACTCCTGGGTGTAACGTGGCCGCTCCCCACGTACAAAGGGTAAAATAAGGACTGAAGTTGTACCAGACCATTGCAAGCACACGCTGACTTTCTGGAGGGTGGATGAGCTTCTCTTTATCTTTATTTATTAATAAAAGACGGAATGCCTTGGGAAACAAAAGGTTTTAATGGCTGGTGCTTGGTATCCTTGACAACACTCCCCAAAGAATATTACATTAGGGCACCAGAGAACTTTTAAAAATAAGTAATGGAATTCCGTCTCTGTTATGCTTTTAGTAGTCATTTCGGCCATGGTGCAGCGAGGTCATAAGCTGAGCTCAGTGAAGGGAGCCAGAACACGAAATGATGCTGAGAGAACGTCTGGGAGATGAGAGGTACAGAATTACAAGCGAAAGTGCAGGCCTGCTGAGGCAATTACAGCTTAATGGGGTCATTTGGAAGGCAATTGCCAGGGGTTAATGTAGTATGGAGAGATGAGGTGAGATTGAAGTGAAATTTGGGGCTGGAAATGTGTTAAGATGAAAGATCAGAGTGCAGCGGATTCTGCAGTGCAGAAGGTTTATATCATGCAAAAAATCTGAGGAAAAAAAATGTGAAAGTAGTAGCCAGCTGTTTCAAAATAAATAAATAAAACCTTAAGCAAACGCTTTAAGAAAGTGGAATAGCTGCATCAAAAATACCCTGTGCTGGGAAAGGATTGCAGCGTGCACGCCGGCATTTAATACAGCATTAAAGGGCTCGATTTGAAGCAAAAGTTCTGTTGCGTTTGCCTGCACAGAGGCAGAGACAATGTGCTTCAGCCCTTTCCCTTGTTGACACAATATAGTGCCTTATGAAAACATTCCTGCTCTCCTCAGCTGTTGTGCTTTATGTTGAAAAATCCATTGTTTTGAAACAAAAAAAAGAGAGAAACAGTCCCCTACACACAGTATTTTGATCTATTTGCGGTGGATTCATCACATTATCTTCTCAGGCATTAAAATAATACTCATAAGATGTCAAAATATTACAGGAATGTAAGCTAGCATTCTTTGAGAGCGGGTATTTTGGTTCTGGGAAGTATGCTTAAATATTACAGGTGTTTAAATTAAAAATGTCAAACCATGAAGGCATAATGGAAGTAATCATTTTTACACAGTTTTAAGCCGCGCGGTGTTGGAGAAAGCTTCGCATTCCAGACTATTGTGAATGAGAGGAGTTCATAAGCATTCAGAGGACAAAAGAGATCATTATGCTTTGTTACCTCAGCCAGTTCATTACCTTAATTGCTGAGCATAATCCAGTCTTGGAAGAAAACTCTGGGGCTTTAAGGAGATCAACATTGGCACCCTATGACACAGAAAATGGAAGCCCTTTCCTGCACCACGACCACTCCAGCCACGCTAAACCTTGATCAAAGGCTGAACTTCTCCGAGGGTCGGCCATGTGAAAATCCCCCGGAGCTGCGCCGGGCGCTGAACCGTGATGGAGTGCCGTGGGCTCAGCACCGCTCCCGCGCCAGTGTGACCGTCCCGGATCACTGCCTGGCAAGAGCACATTATCATCCCTTCACATAGGTGAAGTTTTAACATAGTTGTGTTTAGCAGGGCTAATACGTCTCTTTTTGCAGCCGCGCTCTGCATATTGCACGCACGGAGCGAACTCCTAACGTGCAGTGATGCCGCGGAGCCGGAGCACGGTGCTCTCCGTCAGGCGGGAGGCCACTTTTCCAGGAACGGCTTGTTAAATTCTCCTTAGCTACATCTGAGGAGAGGCATTTGCAGGCAGGCGTTTGACTCCAGAGCCACGTTGCGGCTGCAGAATGATTCCGAGGAGTTGGCCGGGGAAGATCAGATTTATTGTAAATACATTAGAGCAAGGTTGTGGGTTTACCCCCCCCCCCCTCCACCTGTGTTTCTTTGACGTATGTGCGCTTTCTATCTAGTTATCTGATCTGACGATCCAGGCTTCACCTCCCCCCATCCCCTCCCTCCCGTACTGTTGCATATATTAAGGCTTTTAAGAAATATAGAAAAACAAAAAATATGACCTTTAAAAGCATGGTTGAGTTGCATTCATTTTATAACCATCAAAGCAACTCTTTACTGTTGTAAGGTAGAAAAATCAATGATGCAATCTTTTTCCTTTTGCCTCGTGCAATCCGTAATTGAAATGGAAAATCAAATGAACGGCTAACAGATAATTGTTTTATCAATATTCCCTGCCTGCCCTACAAGGGTCAGCCTAGAATGATCATGAGCCACGGATATGATGAGGACAAAATGTGAAATTGAACAGCAAGGAGGCAATAAATCAACCTTGACAAGAAAGAGTGACCAGCATGTAGCTCTTGTAGGCAGCTTTTGGGACACTTTTTGTCTCAGGTGTCTGCACTGATTTAAAAATGTGAGAATATAATATTTGAAGCTCTACCAGAGGGTAAACAACTGCAGACTATTTCTAGGTTAAGGCATCATCAAAGCAAACACACACTGCAGCTGAAAATATGAGGATATTGGGGCATGGTGGGAAAAATCCCACAGCAAAATAACAGGAGAAGAACTGAATATTCTGGGGTTGTTGCAAGCAAGCAAGTCTCATGTCTTCCTATCTGGTACTGGAAAGCTGAAAAGGAAAATAAATATACTAAAATAAAAATTTCAAGTTGCTCGTTTGCCACTCCAGTGGGCATGAAAAATGCTTTGAATCATATTTCTGGTGTTTTGGCTGCTCCTTGATCCTGGTGCTGACACAGCCTGGGTCTCCTGCCTGGAGGCCCCTCTGATAAAGGGCAGTTGAACTCCATATCCTGGCCACCCAGGCCGGGGCACTCTAGCAGGTACCCACTGCTTCCAGTGCAGGGGAGGGGGTGGGTGGGAGTGACTCCAGTACCATCCCTGCTGAACTGTTGCTGGGTGCCAGTGGGTACCAGGAGCCTGGGGAGCAGAAGTGTGCTGCTTCATGGGATCCAGGTCCCATCATAGGGTGGGGGCTGCAGCTCTCCCTCCTCCCATACAGATGCAGCTCGGTCCTTGCTGGATGTGGCTGCAGAGATTGTGCTCCCTGCCCACTGTATCGGTGTCAGGAGCCTGGGGGGTTGGCACATGAGTGGTAAGAGTATGGAGGCAGGTAATGCTTCTCCTGCACAGCCCCTCTTCGCTTATCATTTGCTTCTTGTGTTTTTGCCCTTGGAGACTGCACAGGCTCTTGCTGTCATTTTGAAAACCACCTATTTAAAAAGCCAAAGTGATACTGAAAGGTACCTCTGATCAGAATGACAAGGGCTTGTGCCCCTGCACGGGCATCCCAGATGGAGCATGCTGAAAACCTGCAGCTGAGAGAGATTTGGGGTTTGTGGCCACTTCCAAACCTTGAGGCAGATGCTCACCTCATGCAGTGACACTTCAGTGGAGTGACGGCTGCTTGCACCAGCTAGGACCAGCCCATGAGCTTTTTGTGGGGCTTCTTGTTAAATCAGGCAAGGCTTCTCTTCTGGACTATCACATACCTTGATCATATGCCAGTGGGAAAATAGATTCACAAAATGTGGCAGGGCTCAGGCTAAAAAGCTTGGAAAGGCCTTGGCAGGATGCATGCTCAGGATTCCCCCTGCTGCTCCAGGAGTCTTGAATTATCATGAATGAAGCAGGTGCCTGAATTTCCTGGGTGAGTTAGACCAAAGGCCCCAGGCTTGGCTGTTGTCCTGGAGCCCTCCTGGCAGAGGAGGCATGTGGCAGCCCACAGCCATCTCACAGAACAGTGGAGGTTGGAAGGGACCCCGGGAATCATCTAGTCTACTAAAGGTTTGCCTAGATCAGGTTGCACAGGAACATGTCCAGGTGGGTTTTGAAAGTCTCCAGAGGAGACTCCACAACCTCCCTGGGCAGCCTGCTCCAGTGCTAGAAGTGCTAGGAAAGCTGGTGAGGCTTTAGGGTAGGCTCCGGGGCAAATGACTAAGCTGAGATTGTACATGACACATACAGAATGGTGAGACAAACGGATTTTTGCTGCACAGGTAAATCCTGCCTGCATTTGCTGTCAGCAGCCTTGGCCCCAGGCACATGGGGAGGAAGGCAGCCTTGGGAGGCTGGGCCAGGGAGGGTGCAGCCATGCGCTCTCACACCCACTCTGGGAACCTTCCCCAGCTGTGGTGAGCTGAGAGGTGTCCTCCCCTCCCACAGTGTCTTTGGTGCTGACATCCCTCTCCTGCTGGAATGGTTCATGGACTTTGCACCTTTCATTGAGTGGGTGGACCAGGAGAGTGTTAATGGGGAGCTGGCTTGGCGTGAAGTGAGGTGACGTTTGCAGGAGCCTTCATCAAGTTCTTGCTTCAAATGCAGGAAGAGACGTTGGAGTGTCCTGGAACAGCAGCTGGTCTGAGACTCCTGTGACCGCTGCGCTTCAGACCCTTGCACTGGGCACCATGTATAGGAGTCTTCCTGCTTCTCCCATCCCATCTCATCCCATCCCATCTTCCATCAGCTGAGCTTTAGCAGAGAACTGTTTTGGGTATAGTCTGTCTTTGAAGGACGCTGGGCTGGGAAACCATCCTGGAAGCTTTATTTTTAACTTTGGCTCTAGCTGTCCTGTGGTGTCCCTGGGGAGGAGGGGCCCTGGTGTGCACATTGTCTTAGAAACAGCAGTATCAGGAACCCAGCAAAAGAGGTTGCCAGCACAGACAGTATGTGTTTCATTTGAAGCAGAGTATTTTAAAGACACCATGTCCTTCTCCTCAGGCAAGGCTGAGACTTAAAAACTATTTTTTACAATTGGTTTTTCAAATTTATTTCTCATCAGAGCTTTTCATACAGTAGGGGCAGGATCAATGCTGGCAGTGCTGTAGACCCCACCCTTGGGGGATTTGTGGGTTCAGGAGAGCTCTGCAGGACTCCATGGAGATGAGGGAGTCTCCATCAAACTGCTAGGCCTACCCCTGCCTGAGCTATGCTCAGGGGTCGGTGCTGCAGCACCATGGGCAGGATGAGAGCAGCTCTTAGCTTCCCCCCATGTCACCTCTGGGGGACAGGGGTTCCCCCTCCCATTCACGTCTCTGATGTAATGAAGTGTCAACTGCTACTGTCACCTTCCTCCACGTCCTTGAAACCAAGACGCTTTAACCAGGAGTCTCTCCAATTTATCAGCAGTTAAAAATAGAGGGGAAGGATGTGGAGGACACTCTGCTCCCCAGGAGCTGGGGGCCGTACGCGGGAAGGTAACCTCTGCAGTGGGGTAGGACACGAGACGTGTCCCTCATCCTGCACGGCTAAAGAATTTTGTCTTGCCTTTGGACGCACCTCCTGGGGGCAGATTAAAGCAGAAGTGTGAGGGGTTGTGTAGACAAACACAAAAGATCAGACTAGATCATTACAGGCAGTAACTGCTTCCATAACAATATTTACCAAGCCTAGGGTACCTACAGGCCTTCTAATAAACACAGCATAAATCCAGGTGCTCCGGGAGGCTCGGGTATAATCCACTGCGTCTTTAGCATGCAGCCCAGAAATGCCCTAAATACATATTTACACCACGGCGCCTCCTGACTTCAAATAAGCTGTTCAAGCTGCCAGGCTGTTAATCCACATTTTAATGCTTCTGGTCTATCAGATGAATATGTTGTGTGAAAATGATTCCCACTACAGTGTCTGCCACTTGGAGACTGTGCACACCTTGGGGGCCATGCTGAGCTTGGCCATGGTGATAGTTGTGTCCTGGTCTGCTGGCACATTTCTGCCCTGGATGGAGTACTCAGTGGAGCACAAGAGGGTTTGGAAGGCCCAGTCTGGCAGTGAATGTTTTCAGTCCCAAAACACATCTCTGGGGTCTGCATGTGGGTCAGAGCAACAGCATGTGGGCTTGAGGGGGAGGTGTGGGGCTGTGGCTGGAGCTGGTGGTGCCATCTTGGGTATTCAGCTGATGCTCCTTCACATGTCTGTCTGGTGACAGACTGTTAGAACAGTGCTGTTTGGTTTGGCTTGGCTTGGAGCTATGGTTATGTTCCACCAGTCCCCTGGGTTTGTCTTGGAGGATTGTGGGATGCTCAGGGCTTGGCTTCAGAGTTGCCTCCTAGGGTAATACATCTTTGTTCCCACCAGCAGTGATTGGAGCGGCATGTAGCAGTGGGACTGCCTGTGGTGATGGGAACACAGCATCCCTGAAGTCGTGCACTCACCAGTGTGGTTGCTCTGTGAGGGTCTCAGCTGGAAACCCTGTCCAAGCAGAGCTGTCTGGTGCTCCCTTGTGCCTCTGTCCTCTCTGTCTCGATGCCCATTGTGCAGAAGCACAATTCTCTGAGGGCCCAGCCTGGCCACGCCTCATTGCCTAGAGGGCCAGCGGTGGAGGAGCCCCAGGAGGTGCCAGTGCTGCTGGTGGACCTGTTGGTGCTGAAGCACAGCACTGGCACATGGGCCTGACTCTGCACAGTGGCCGGCAGGGACCCACCTGATTTATGTTTGGGGTTTGCAGGGAACAGGGCTGCCTCACCGTTATTTTTACTGACATTGATATAATAATTTAGTTTCCTTCATGGATTAGATTTGGGGAATTCAAAACTTTGATAGTGCTTCTCTCCCAATTTATTACATATGCTTAAATAAACATGTTGAATTAACTTTATAAGGCTTGTAAAAACTACAGATAAAACCACTCTAGGAAATGAACATTCTAAATCATGCTAAGTCTCTTCCCATTTTGCTCATCCTCTAGCAGGGCATTGACAAAAATATGAAATTGATTTGGTTGAAGGGTGTTAAAGAGCCGACAGCCAAATGTCACAAACAATGAATGGCTGCAGTGTTGAGAAAATCAATAGGGAGGTTAAAGCTGGTCTTGTGAAAGACTTGGCAGACTGCTCTGTTCCAGGAAGATATCTGTCTTCTGGCCTTGGTTGCATGATCAAAAGGAAAACTTGATAGGTTTAATGAAGGGAGATACTGTAAAACTGACAACAGAAATATAGACACTGTGGTAAACTGCAGTGCACATCAGTGAGTGGAGCTATTAGATACATTTTTCAGTCTGAAAAAATATTTATAGGTAAAGATGTCAAAAAAATATTAGTGCATTCCTCCACTTTTCCACATCCATTCCCCAATCAGCACTCGAGTTTGTGTGGCATAAACAAAGGTTTGGGCTCTGTCTTTAATTGTACAACACGATGGCAAATGTGTAGGGCAAAATAATTAACATGATAATTAGCAAATCGTAGTGTTTTGAAATAATTGCATGATGAGATTGCTGAGCCAAAGTGGGACTGGAAGCTCTTCTTTACTGGGAGATGATATTGCAGCAAATCACACAAGATG
Source organism: Tricholaema leucomelas (assembly GCA_013400475.1). NCBI lineage: Eukaryota > Metazoa > Chordata > Aves > Piciformes > Lybiidae > Tricholaema lacrymosa > Tricholaema leucomelas. The sequence goes on along the minus strand of WAAF01018158.1, from coordinate 1,384,097 downwards.
GGGAAAAAAGCAAAGCACTGTTTCATCAATTAAAAGCAAGGCAGTGTGACGGCAAACTGTCCTTTAGTCCACCCCAACGTGTTTCACACGGGTGCCGTGGCTCATGCTGGTTTTGATAAATACACAGTTGGGCTTAAAATCAGTTTTGTGAATATTAGATCCACAAATATAAATGAGGATGCCAGCCATTAAAAAAGGTTAATAATGTTAGATTAATTTTGTTTTTGAAATCAGCTTGTAAACAAAATTTGCACTGATTTACACCTGACCTATTAGCAGTGCTCCTATGTAACATATTGCATCATTAGAGAAAAAAAAAATTGTTTAAGATCTGAATTATTACTTCCCACATATTTGTTTTCCAAACACAGCACTGCACCTAAGACTAAACGGTATAATAATATTTGAAATAATGTGGCACCTTTGCAGCATTTATTTTTCCCCAGCACTGTGTTAAGCATATATGTTCATTTCACAAGACTGTGTTGTCATCTGTCAGTTCTGGGTAGCCTGTATTCCTTTTCTTTTTTTTTCTTTTTTTCCCTAGAAAAATGAACTCATTAGTTTAAAACTCCCAAATGCCACATTCAGCTCAAACAGCGAAGATGATAACCTGTAAAAAAAGAGAGGAGAAAAGAGAGAAGTAGTCTGGCAGGTTTTCTGCAAGTGGACGCTGTAATAAAAATGCCCCCTACTTTGTTGGGATGGTGTTTGTAGGGCTGCTGCCATATGTTACTTTCCTTTTTAGCTGGGATTATGCCATCATTATTGCTGATAAAAGCTGTTTACTGCCTTGGCAAAGGAGTGATGCTTGGCGCAGTTTGGAAGCCGCCATTCAGTTTACAGAAAAGTGCATTTAGTGCCAGATGCTAGGATCCAGGGGCTTTGTTATCTTTTCCCATTATTGGGATCATCCATTGTCTGTTTTTTTTTCTCCTTTTAACTTAGCACTGGCTTTGTTGTTTATTTTTTAAATTCCTTTCAGTTCAGGCAGGTGACATGGCAGGTTTTAGATTGCCATGAAGCACTCTGTAAAAGCTCATAGGGACTGTGTCTCCTCCTGGCACAGTTGAAGGAGATGCCAGGTTTTGATCCCCGAGTGCCTGGTGAAGGGTGCCCTACCCTGGGATGGGATGTGATGCTCAGCCACTTGGGCTAGTGGCTATTGGAGAGACTCAGCTGAGGAGCTTCATTGCACAGGAGCCAGCGTGAGTGTTCCTAGAAATCTCCTCACCGAGGCCTGGCATAACCATTGGGCTGCAGTGAAGGAAAAAGTGCAGAAGATGTACAAATGAAAGGGAACATCATATTTGAGTCTGAAGGTGGCCATAATTCACCTCTAAATGCTCTTAGCATAGACTAACAGAGCTGTTGGACAGGCAGCAGCTGCATTCGTGCCAGGCTTTCCATTAAAAATTATGTTCATGGAGAAGAGAGAATATCTGATATGACCTTACTAAAAGCTGAGAGAAAAGATCAGAAGGCCAGCAGTGCCAAGGAGGAGGCTGTGCCACAGGACAGTGCCTGCTCTGTGGTGAAGGCTGGGAGACAACCCTCTGTGGCCCCTCAAGTCCTGACTCCCTCCCAGGCTTCCTCCTGGCTTCACACGGGGCTTTTTCCCAGCCCAGGCCATATTGCTGTGCCTGCCTGAAGCTTCCTCACAAGTGCCCTGACACGCTGGGCAGAGTGTGGCATGAGACAGCAGCTTTTATCTCTTCCCTAGCATGTCAGGAGGTGCACCAGCTTCTTGCCTCTTGGCTTCTCACCCACTGAGCTGCTCATCCTCACTTGCTCAGTGCTGTCTTTACTACACTGGCCACCTGTCTGCCCGTGGTGGTGTCGTCTGTCTCTGAAGGCTGGCCACTATTGATGCAGAGCCTGGGGGCCACGTGTGCTGGGCACAAAACGGAGAGAAAGCAGTGGCCAATGGCCTTGGCTATGTTATCCCCTCCCAGCATCACCAGGAGGCCCTTGGTGACCATGCACAGTCAGAACTGGAATTGTCACTGCCCGTGGGCACCGTGGGACGCAACACATGCTCAACTCCACACCTCCATGCCCTGTGTCCAACAACACATGGCTGCCTTGTGCCAGCAGTCCCGTGCTGTACTGTAGCCCGGGCAGTGCCATTCCTGTGTGCTGGCACCTGGGCTGGGTGAGCCAGCAAAGGCATAATGCGGAGCAGAGACATGAAGCTCCCCATTCACCTGTACTCCATTATTCTTTTGGGAAGAGGCTCCGACCTTATTTCTTCTGCTAAGAGAGATGCATCTGGAACCAAATGAGGGCAGTAAAGTATAATAGAAGGCTTTACAAATGAAAGTTTTGTTTCTGCTGTGCAATACCTTGTTTCCCCCTCTTGTGCCCTGGGAAATCAGCCTGATCAATAGTTCCCATTTCAGCACAACTGCAGCAAGCATTACAACTGTATAAAATTTACAACATTGTCTGCTGTAAATTTTAATTGGAAAAGCCTCACAGCTTTCCTTTCCGTCTTTGCACCTTTAAACGTGTTTGATGTAAAAAATAATAAATTAAAAAAGCCCCAAAGAAATTGGCAAGGTACAGCATCACCTCACAGGCGTTTCATTGGCGGTGTAACATGCATGCTACAAACCCCGCTTCTGCTGGAAGAGAAAATGGCTGTAAAAATACCTGGAACAAGCTGGAAGTGCTGATGAGGGCATGTTTGCGAGCAGACAAGCCCAGTGTGCCAGGCAGGTGCCACGCAGGCTGGCACTGCTGCAGGAGCCATCCCTATCCCCTGGTGTGTGGAGCCGCTGGAGCCGCCGCAGCCGGCAGGGCGAGGAACCGCAGCGCGGCGCAGGCAGAGAAAATGTCGCTTTCAGCACAGCTTTATTTCTGTCACAGGTCAGGCTTAAAATGCTGTGTGATACAGTTATTGACTCTAATCTGGGCATAAACACAAGTCCTCAAGCACCAGCCCAATTAATAATTTGCATAATTAACACGCATATTAAATAGGGACTGGCCTTGCATCTGTATTTGCAGTGATAGGGGTAATGAGGGCTAGCGGAGCGGCGCCTCGGGCTGGCATGAGCAGACGTGTGGCAGTAGTAATTTTTGCTTGGATTGACAACTGCTAGACAAGCAGTCCCAGCATAAAACTAAACCCCGTTTGGCAGAATTAATCGTTGACAAACTGCTCTTAAAGCTGTAACATTGTTTCTGTCAGTTGTTCGGTTTGATGTCACTGTTAGACATAATAAATCAATAGTGTCAGAATTTGGTAATGTTTATAGCTAGCAAGGTTTATTATTTCATATGACTGTCATGTACAAATAGTGGTTATCATGGCTGCCTCTAAATTATCAAAGGCAGAATATTGCCTGGAATATATTTCTTAAAATCCTTCTCCAATTAATCCTGTTGATCGCTGGCAGCGGTGGGGCCCACTTGTGTTTTGGGAGGGATGTTTGGTACGTTTTGAAAGGGAAGTTTCATCACTTGATACATGCCAGGATTTACTGTCTCTGTCTCATGGGCTGGACTGTAGGTCTGTGCTTTATGAACCTCGTCCTCCTCTTGAGTTGCGGATTTTAGGCTATCAGTGAATTCCCCAGAGCAGTTCCATGAGACTGTGTAGGGTGGGTGCAGCAGAGATTTCCTTATCTGAGTGAGGTTTAAACTGGATCCTCAGGAGAGGACTCCAGCGCTGGGATGGGGCTTTGTAATCCTCCAAGAACGTGACACAGGCAAGGGAGAGGACAAGGTCCTGCTTCTGCCTGGGAGTGCTGGAAATCATGTGGCACCATGCATGGGTGCCTCTGCACAGGTGGCTCTGAAGGTTCCCCCACTGGGCATCATCCCATGCTGGAGTCCTGAGGAGGATGGTTCCTCTGCTCTACCACGACTTTGTGCCGTTCACTGCCCACCTTGCACTGCAGCTCCACGTAGTACCAGGGGTGGCCCCGTGCTCGCCTTTTCCCTGCTCTCGTAGCATTGTTCCACCCCAGACATTGGGCTTTGACCCACCACATCTCTGTACATCACAGGTCCCCTGTGGACGCTCCCACCATGCAACCAAAGGGAGGAACCAGTGAGACAGGACAGTCCCCAGGCTGGTCTGAAACTGTCCCCTCACCAAGGCAGCACGTATAAATTATGACAATAAATTACTGCAGCCCTCGGGTAAAAGAAGCATCAAGTTATGACTTTTACATGAGTATTTAGTCAGCCATTCGATAAAAAATAGGTCTTCCAGTTGCACAGTACCATTTATCAGCTGCATATTTATTATTTATCATAGCTACACATGATGCAAATGTGAATTACCTAAGCTGCTCCTCCAAGGAGCACTTGCTTTTATACAAATGTAAACATATATAATGCAGTTTGCAAAGTCGGATACCAAGCTTTGAAAGGAAAAAGAAATTAGGAATGCAAATTTTGGCTTTGCTTTCATTTGGGTGCCATAAATTATCTGTGCTACAGTTTCCTTCTAAAGGTCATTTCCAGGATTAACTTTTCTCTGACTCCCTGCCACTCCTTGGACAGCTCTGGAGAGGTATTTTTGGGAACACCCAGTGCCCACTGGGGCCTGAACAGAAGAGGGAGTTGGCACGGGGTCATAGCTGCCACATCTGTGGCCAGGACACCTTTGCAGGTGTTTGCATGCGATCATAGTCAGGGCTGATGCCGATGGCCAGCACAGGACTCACAGTGTCTGTGCCTGGAGCACAGCAGGGCTTGCTGGGGTTGACCAAGGCTGGGGCCCAGTGGCTGCAAGGAAGGCAAGAGGGCTCTGCTGAGCCAACCCTGTTCATTCCTACCCCCAAGATCAATCCTATCACCAGCTGACAATCAATTTATAGGCAGGAAATACCTGCAGTCATTAAAATTCCTCCCACATTTATTTCAGCTCTGGTATTCTATAAAGTGATTTCAACTCTAAAAGAGGGATTTGAAGATTTCTTCCCTGCTCCTTGCTGCTAGAGTTTCTGGAGTCCTACAGGGAATTTCAGACCTTGAAATATTTCACTCACATGAATTGCCTTTCAGTTTCAAAAGTCTTTTTACATCCAAGAAGCCCTTCCTGGTGCAGGGAGTGGAGAGGCAGGGGCACAGGTGGAGGGAAGCTTGCCTCACCTCCCATTTGCTCTGGGACATGAAGGTGGCAGTGGGGCCAGGGCCATGGCCTCATACTAGGATGAGGAAATGCTGATCTGGCCCTTTGTTTCTGAACCTCCTCCTGTGCCTCTTCGGGGACAGTCCCTTACTCTGTTAAGTGGCCCCCACATATGAGCCTGGACAGAAGCCTCCTTTGGCTGCAAGGGCAGCAAAGGCTGTGGATGCTCCTGCCCCACGGGTCAGTCTCACCCTTCATCATGGGAGTGACACTCATAGCTGGGGGACTGCATTTGCCAGATGTGGTTTTATAACTGGGGGCATGCAGAAGCACTTCTGCTTTTTTGTTTGCAGCAAATGATGCAAAATCTTCTGGAAAAAGTGTAAATGACAGGAGTAAAGTGCTGAGGAGCTGAAGCATTCCAAAGCTGAAGTATTCAGAGTCAAAGCCCTGACATGGGTTATGGCAGAACCTCTGCCTCAGCCTGAGGTGCATTTCCTGGAGCTCAGGGCAGGCATTTGTGATCTGCTTCCCAGGCTGGGAAGTGTCCTTCTCAGACCTCATGCAGCATCCTGGGCTCCAGGCACTATAGTGGGGCCTTGGCACCTCCTGCAGCATCGCAGGGTCAGGGGTATCATCTGCTCCAGCTCACTGTAGCCCTCCAAGTCACAGTCAGGATTGTGTGCACAAAGGTACGGCTGTGCATCATTGTGACTGTGCTGCTCACGGCGTTTCCTCGCCCTGTAAGCACTCTGCCTCTGGCTTGGCCGCACTGCCAGCTGTGCAGTAGGGCTTAAGGGCAGCCTGGCCAGGACAGCAACCTCACTGTGCTTTTGTTCCTTTCCAGAGAAGAGTCTCTGGGCAGTGTTGCACGTGGCTCTGCCACAACCAGGGCCTCTCTGTGAGAGGAAGGGTCTCGGTGCTGGCACAGGCACTGCAGTGACGTTGCTTGGGGACTGGGTGTCCTGGGAGCACTCAGGCTCCTGTCGCTGGCACATGACAGCAGCACGTTAGCACCGATTTGCTCTGGATGAGACGCGAAGAGCAGCTCTCCCAGGGAAAAAGCCTTTCCCAGTGGGCATCCTTCAGCTTGATGGTTCCTGCATTGTGGAAGGAGCCATCCAGCATCCAGAGCTGCACGACTGGTGAGGAGGCGCTGGCGACCGGCTGGATTTTCTGGGAGGAGGTCATTAGTTAACGCATCCAAGGGATGCAGGGGAGAATAACAGCACATCAGTTAGGATGCTAATTCACTCGACTGGCAGCAAGGGCTGTGAAATGACAGCTTGGAGGGGTGCGGGGGAGGGTCTGAAAATGGCAGCAGATTGGTATTTTGAAAGGGGAGGGAAGTTTTATAATGATGAATAAGAAAGATGACATTTGGTGCTCACATTTAACTTGCATTGGCTGTCCGCAGGAGGGTCAGTGTGTGTAACCTCCTGTGATGAGGCCTGGGGCTGCCCAGCAGCTGACTGGGTGTATACCCTTCAGATGGGAACAAAAAGAAAGGCCCAGATAATTAGGCCAAGTTGAACTGCAGGAGGTAGCCAGCTTCTCTGCTGCCTTTTGTATATTCATGACCCAGCTTGATTGATGGAAGGACAGTGTTTGGTGACACTGTCATTTGCAAGTTGAAAGGTAGACTACAGGCTGGAGCTATGCTCAGATGTGCCTTAAAGGGTCCTACAATAAGCTCATTTGGATGCTGATGATGTTCGCATCTGCATTTCTTTGTTTCTAACTGTTTCAGGAGGACATCTGTTAATTTGTATAGATTAGCTTGGATGCTTTCATTTAAAAACATCAAATTATGTAGCAGGACTGTTTATTATAAAAGTTTCCAGGAAAGTTGAAAATGATTTGGAAACCTTGCAGAGCACTGTGCTTTTAAAAGCAGGAGTAGGAAAACCCCCAATAATACCTCTATTCACATTTGGCCTCCCCTGTGCAGGAATTAAGACTTTTATCTCTGCAGCGTTACCAAGAAGCGTTAGCAAAAGCATCTGTTGAATTATAAATTTCTGGATAAATGAGGCTTGCCAAATTTCATATCTGCTCAGGAGAAGAGGGCCTCCTTCACTGGACAGTGAAAGCCTTTACGTATGAAGAGGGGAGGGGGAAAGTGAACTGTAATTAATTCAAGAGGGGAAGATGCTTTTACTGTGCAATACTTAGTCACATATTTGAAGAATAATAGCACTTCTGTTGGAGAAGTTACATTTTTTACAGGTATTGCTTTCAGAGAGAGAGTGGGATGTGAGTTCCAAGGAGGTTTTGTGTCTTGGGCCTGGCTGTCCTTGGTGTAGCAGCTGTTGGTTGGCACACCAGAAGTGTCCTACTCCAGCTTCATGCACAGCAGCATGGGCCATCCTGAGCAGGTCTCTTCCCAATGGAGCTGGCAGCCAGCTTCCAGGCATAGGGACAGCTCCAGATCACCCCAGCTTCAGTCCAGCACTCAGCCTTTTGTAGTGACCTTTCCTCATACTCTTCTTCCCTGGGACCTGCCTGCAATTGCTGTGCCTGTAAAACCTGGTCTCATTCCAGGCACTTTCAGCAACATTAATTCACGGCTGAGCAGGCTCTTCTCTTGCACTTCTGCTCGGTGCCAGGCATTTACCTCCCAAGGAAGCCTTTGCTGTGCCAGCTCATGAGGCTCAGAAAGGTGGGAACTGGGGTCAAGAGACCACCATGGACTGGGACAGACCCACTGTGGGGTCGCTTGCCTGCACATTTCTACTTGTGCCCCTCAGCTATGGTGCATGGCTGCGCCAACAACAGCACTGGCCCAGCGCTGCTCTGCTGAGGCATCTTCAACTGTGCTTGGAAATTTATGCCTCTGACTCTCATCTTTCTATTTACTCCAATTAACACATAAACCCTAATTAGTGATATCAAGGGAGCTGGGAGTCCATAAATGGAGAGCGACATGGCAGGGCTTGGCAGCTGCCTGAGCACCAAGGTGACTGGAGATGGGAAAATACCAATTTTGGAGACACAACAGCAGAGAGCAGACCTGTGGGAACAGGGCCACAGGCAGCAGCAGGCACCGGGGACATCCCAAGACCCACTTGTGCTTTCGAAAGGTCTGGGCATAGGCTGGAGGAGTTTGGGGCCAGCCCTCACCTCTTTAGCTCTGCATGCAGAGGTGTGCCATGTCCCAGTATGTGTCCCCACCAGACAGAAATGACCATCACCTCCAGCCTGATGGGCACCCGCAGGAGCAGAGGGCACCTTTCCTGATCCATGCCCCACAGTGCTGCGTCCTGGCACACTCCAGGATCCTGGCAGCCATCCCAACTCCACGTGCATGTCCTCCTGTCAGAGTCATAGGATGGAGATCAACAGAGGGTTTCTAGGTGACAGCATCCAGCAGCCGTACTATGGGAAGAGGGCAACCCTGGGCAGAGACCTGCCATGCATGTGGGTGGGCACCCAGGCACTATGCAGTAGCCACCCGCCACAGCTCAGCAGGCCCATGGGGAGCAGAACTGGGTGCAGGGAGCGCAGTGTGCTGGTGCAGGGTGTTATGATGGCAGCATATGCTGGCTATTAGTGTGCCTTTTATTTATTTATTTAATTTAATACAGTTTACATTGCTGGTGGCAGTGCAGGCTTAATTGCTACCTTGCCTGAACGCGGCTGAGTTTTGTAGTTACTCAAGCAGGAGGTTTTAAAAACTGTGAAATAGTTTCCCTTTCTGCATGCCCCCAGATCAGGTAGAAAATGGGGAAAGAACTACTAAATGATGTATTTAGAAAAAGCTGTTCTACAAGAGTATTTGAAACATTACAGATCTGCCAGAAGGTCCATTAACATAAATGTTTAACTCAGACACACACAAACTTATGTACCGAAATGAAAATGTTTCATGCATTAATTTGCTGCAGAAGGTACTAACATAACAATTAGAACAACATTCTGCCTGCTTATACTTAAATTTCCTGGGGCAGTGTTTCGGTGGTAATGCATAGTGGTGATATAGGATCTCCTTGACTCTGTGCAGCACATCACAGCACTGCAGTTCATTCTCTTAAATCAAATTCTTACAGTTCCAAACCTGGTGTCGAAGGAACAGGGAGAGATTGACAGTAACGCAGAGTCTGGGGAAGGGAGATGCTGGCTTTGGTGCCCTCTCCAGTTGCTGTAAGCAAACCAGCCAACGCTGTGTGCCCACGTCTCTGATGTCCCACACCTCGTTGGTACACCAACAAAGAAACCTGCCTCTTCCTTTAGCTTGCTTTGAAAGTGGATGTCAAAGACAGGTAAAATAAAGCAAAGGAACCATCAAACCATCCACTGTAATGCTGTGCTCCTCTCATTAGTGCTCCCAGTTTGGTTCCATCACATCTATCGTTTTTGCTGGGCTCAGTGCTTATTCCTAGCCCTGTCTTGCAGTATGGTCTACCTTCTCAGAGGGTAGTTGACTGCCAAGTTCTCTCAGCATGCAAACACTGGCTTTGCTAGCTGGGAATATGGGAACACCAGGGGTTTCCATCCCAGTCCAGCAGCTGGGTTTTGTTGTTGGCATGCTGATCCCGTCACATGGTGTTGCGCTGCAAACCTCCGGCAGTCGCGGCACAGGGTGGGGGAGCAGCAACTGCAAACATTCCTCCTCCGAGCAAATGCTTGTCCTAAACTGAGCACCGTAGAATAAAAATGGAAACATAAAAATAGCAGTTGGAAAGATAAAACAGCATTTATAGTACTAATAAAACCGTTGTGGCTTCCACAGGAAAACATGCTTTGTAACCTAATGCTTACCTGGAAAGACTGTCGAGTTTCTGAGAGTTATAGCTGTTTTTGTAAGAGAAGCACAGAGATTTGCTTCAGGGCTGAGTGATAGATTCTCCTGCCTGGAGCATCCCAGTGTGTTTATACATGGCTTGTATGGCAGCTTTCATAAGACATTTACCCCATGATTTGCGATGAGCTTATGTGTGAATAATTAATGGCAATTAATCCTTAATTACAGTAATTAGGCAAGTCACAGGAAATTAAGCTGCAGCTGGAGAAGACCATGCCTGGGAAGAGCGGATTGGGGGCTGTGTGAATGTGCCATTCACTGACAACATTACGAGGATGAGCAGTATTCAGCAGCTTTGGCATTTCTATTGGCAGCCTTGGGTAGGACAAGAACGCTCAACATTAGCAGCAATCTATAGTTGTCTACAAGAGTTTTTAGTTCAAGTGCCAAAATGTTATGTTGCATATGGTGATTATCTAAGTTTATTGGTTGCCATAATTCAAATGGGTGTAATTGTTTTTGGCTTGATAGTGACATTAGAAACTGAAGCTTTTATGTGTTCATAGGTTCTGCTGGCATCAGCCATGGTTCAACTTGAGGAAACAATTCATCCAGGTTTGCAATTATGAAAGCAGATACTACAAATGGCTTCAAATTAACGGAGAAATTTTCAGCGATTAAAAAAAAGGCAACAGCAAAAGTGGCAGTTTCTTAGTTGAGCAGCTAATTGCTTTGTTATTAGCTTCCTTTCCCACTGAAAGAAGGTTTGCACAGGGTACAGTGTGTGCAGAGGCTGCTGTCTGTTCTGGGGAGTGGGACCAAGTGGGAGAAAAATGGAAGCGCTCTCAGGCAAGAGTCTGCGGGCAGAAAAGCCCCATCTGAGAAGATCTCATGTGCTAATTCCAAGCCTCGCCATTGTACTTGAAAGCAGTTCCGGGCTAGAAGCCTTTTGCCCTGGGCAACCCACAGCGAGGTTGTTTTGCAGCTCAGGAGCAGCAGCCTTCCCCATCATTAATGTGCAAAGTTTTTAAAGCTCATGATTAAACATGTTTCCGTAATTTACTGGGTTTCCAAGTGGCGATGTTTGTGCCAGCGACAATCTGGGGCAGAGACATGGAGGGAAGCACACATTAGTATCAATGAAACCTACAAAAAGCAATCAGTAATTTATGAGCTTGTGGAAAAATGCCCACATGTTCTCATCAAATTATAGGGTTCCTATAATTTACTCAGTGACTACAAGGTGCACGCTCCCAAACCTGCTGTGGTGTGTTAACTGAACCTCTGATTAGATTTAATCCAAACAACTAATCTGTTAAAGGGTCCTGAATAAATAGGCGATATGGCTGGGCCAGGATGTTGCTTCAGACTAAGACGACAACCGATGAGGAGGTCAGCCAATTGCACACTAAACATGTACAGTAATCTGCTGCAGGTCAGGTACGTTTGCAGCCACCCAGCCTAAATACTGCATGTATGCCTTCGGGTGACTCGCGCCGTGCCAGTACCTAGCAGGGAAGGCAGGAGGAAGATCTCTTACATTTTAGAAATAAAAGCTCGCAGCCAGATGTTTGTGAGATCTGTACTTGTTTGTAATGTGGAAATGTGTAAAAACTTCAGCTCCTTGCATGTGGAATCTAGATCAATTTTTAATTTACTTGTACGCATGGATGACTCATTTGAAAAAGAAAATTGTGGCATCAAAAAAAAAAAAAGAAGACATTTCAGTGTGCATAGGTTGCTGCATTTATCTGTTTCTCATGCACTCTGGAGTGGAAATAAGTCACAGTATCTTAATAATGGTCTTGATTTTATAAATGATTTTTCCCCTTGAAATAAGCAATCCATTCATTTTAATATGTAGAATTGGTTTGCTAGCAGGGCGACAGTTTAAAAAGACTTCCAACTGTGACACAAGTGCAACCATATTGCTTCCTATTACTCGCTAAGGTAGTTGTTTAGAAGAGAGAATGTTCTCCCTGGAAATGTTTAAAGTGCTGTAATTTTATTTAGGATAATGAGGATTTATAACAGTTTTACCATATGAAAACCTGCCTTTAGACAGAGCGAAATAGGCGGTTGTGGTTATTGAGTGTGCTAACGGTGGGGTTTTGTGCGCGGTAAGGCGAGGGGAGGTGTTCATGTCTGGTCGTGCAGCTTATCCGTCACTGGGCCCAGAACATTCCCCACCGCCGCATGGGATAATTCATCACCACCATGTATGGATTTCTCTGCTTTAATCGCTCTAGATGTTAATTAAAATCCTGTTTTATAGAATATTTTAATTTCCAGCTTTGCCCAGCTGTACAGCCTTAGCTGTGTTGTCAGGATTGAGCTGTCTCATAACAAATCGCTGAATTTAAGCCTAGGCAGGAGTTTGGGGGAAATTCCAGCCCAGTGGAGGTCTCAGGGAGTTTGGCCACTGGGCTAAGGGGGAATCGACTCCAGAGCTATGTGCTGCTTCTCTGCTTTGCTGTAAGGTCATCCATGTTTATTTTTGTTGGTAGGCCTTTAAACATTTTTTCCTCATTAAAAATGCTTTTCCTTTTATTGCTGATACTGCTTCCCATGCAGTGTCAGCCGAGCCGAGCTGGTATCAGGGTACTGGCTTAACGGTACATTTAATGCCCTGTTTATAAATATAAAGGAGAAGGAATTGAACTGTTACAGATTTTATCAGGTTTTATCTCCTCACTGGAAATCTTAGCTCTCAAAACATTTCTAATTTCCCTTATTTGAAGGCTCAAACAGTTTCAAATTACTGCCCGTGGATTGTTCTTGACATCGAGAATGGTAAATTTGAGCTGTGGAAACGCTGGAATGTGTGGTGTGTGCTTTTCCTGAACAAGGGAATTCAACGGGTAAATTACAGTCATTTACTTGGAGTGTAATTTACTGAGAGCCTTTAGGCAAATGCAGGAGAAAGGACAGCGGAACAGAAAAAATAGCTAAAACAGGGGGCTCCCCCTCCCTATTCACATGAAATACAATCTATATTCACGTGATGAGGATAATAAAAACTTTCTTATTTAAAATACATATAATTCTTATTATTTTTTCAATTCATAAGGCAGGCATTTGTAAGTATGACTGATTTATATGAGGGTAGGATTTTAAATCTTGCTAAATTATCCACACATCTTCTTAGCACCGTGTGTTTTGCATATATCAGTATCTGCATGCAATCGTCCCATATTTGAAATTGATAAAACTGTTAATTTTATGCCTAATAACAGATCAAGTATCTGAAGCTGTCATCGAGCTAAATGGAAATTGCTGTTTTCATCCTATGGAAATATTCACTCTTTAATAAATCTAAAAAAAAAAAAAAAAGAAGTGTTTATCTAATGGAATCTGCAACGAAGATCTGCACTTGAATTTTTATTTGCAACGAGAGCATAAAAATAAACACTGACATATTTTTCCTTCGTTTAAATGGTAGAAATATGGTAAAGAAGCAGCCAACGTTTTGTAATCTCTAAGTACATGCACATGTACATTCTCAGGAAGTATTCTGACCAAAGCTTTCCACATGAAGCAGGGTGCGTTCTAGTAATTGCTAAGCAAACAGAAGGCAGTGTTGTAAAGTGGTTTTGTATAGCATATTGTAATTTGACACTTAAGTTGTGCCCTGCATTACCCTGTGTCATAATTGATGGCTAAAGAAAAGCACATGCTATGCTAATCCTTTGTTAGAATAGCTTGTTAAATTGTGGTTGCCAATTTAAAATAAACTATGGAATGCTTGTCTATATTTTAAGGTTTGTAGTCTACAGTTTTAAACAGTCATTTTAAAGCTGTTTTTCAACTTTATGTTGCATGCACACTATTCTGCCTTTGCACACAAGGTCAGCATGTTCGCTAGTTTAATAGCAGACCATCAAGAACAAAATCAATGAGCTGCATGTTTCACACTAGTATCACAAGGGATTTTCCCATTTATAGCACATTTGTGTACTGATCCTAAGTTTAAAATGACAATATTGATGCCCTGTTAGAACTGTGCCGAAATGGACATGGTACGGTTGATGCTAAAAGTTGTCCGCACTCGCTCTTTTCCCAGACTCGTGTTCTACTTTTTGTCTACCTTAACAAATATAAATGAGCCTAAAGAAGCTCCCTGTGCTGCAGCACAGAGGGACTAAGCTCCCACCTTGTGTGTTTGCAATAGGTGGAATTTCTTGACTGTGGATTTCAAATCAGGATCTTGCGTAGTAGTTGCGAGGAGGATTATGAGGCTCGCTTCTAAATAATCATCTGCGTGCTGATTGCTGAAAATAAAGTGGCATTATTGCTTATGGATGAGATAAGGCAGCTCTGCCCTGGCAAGACACAAGTGTGAGTTCTCTGGGAATTTTATGAGTCCTGGTACGGTGTAATTGGCTGCCACCAGCTCTCATGGAAGGATAGCTCCTGATGTGCAGGGGAATATATCCTGTGCCACGGAAAGGAAATGTTACTTCTGCAGAAGAAAATGATTTAATGTTGGTAGAAGGGTTATTCATTTATAAGGGATTAAAAATGACTTCAATATAATACCTTTAATTTGTAATAATGGTCTGCGAGGCTGTTTCCTGTCTAAAATAAACCGTTTGACTGGCATCTTCATTTTGATCCATTCCGTGGTGTGGTACATTACAGAGGATAAAGGTATTATTTTTGGTTACTGTGTATTCAATTAAACCGCTGAGGACCTGCAGTTGGTGTGGTCCTCAGTCCCTGGGCAGTAGGGAGGTGTAAGGCTATCCCTTGGCCCACGTCTGACCCCGGGGAAGCCGGATTCCTTGCCTGCCTGGGGAATCAAGTCCCTGCCCTGCCGTGACTTGGCTGCCCGGCACTGCTTGGAGGGCAGGGCTCCGGCACAGAGAGCACAGCTGCTTTTGTTAATTGTGTTAATGGAAGTAAAGCAAGGCAAGTTGAAGCTTTGGGTGTTGCACTTGGGCTCTGTACGTAATTGAGCTGTGTCACTTTCTGAAGAGCAAGCACTGTGTGTCTAGAGGTTGGTGACACTTTGTGCTGCCTGGACCCCGGTGGCTGCAATCACAGCGCTGCTGGCATGCAGCACATCCTCTTGCACATCTCTCCTTCACAAGGCTTCTTTGAGGTGGCTGCAGTCACTTTGGGCACTGATCCTGGACAAAGAGGGATGGTGACTGCTGCATGCAGTTCAAAAGCGTGCAGGTGACAAAACATGTTCACCCTCACTTAAGCCACCCACAGATCAGTCGTGTGTCCTCTAGCAGGCCTTGTCTGTCTGTTCACTGAGAGGGAAACAGGGGAAGAACCAGCTCACTCTGGTTCAGCAGACAGGGTGTCACCAGTTTTTTAGGATTTAATAGCAGGTTTCACTAAGTTGGATGCTGTTTTTTGTTGAAGTCTCAGGTTTTGTGATCACCAGAAAACCTCAGCTTCCTAATCACAAAAGGCTTGGCTTCCAGTGTTTACAGACACACTGAAAAGGTCAAAAAGGTGACCCAGAGTCTCCAATACAGGACAGCAGATAAAATATGATTTATTACTGCAAAAATTCATATACTTTTAAAATTAGCATCAATGGGGAGAGGAGAAGAAAGGAATTTGACATGTATTTTTATGAAACATAATACTAGCAGCTCAGTAAAGAGCAGCATTCTCAGAAGATCTGACCAGAGCTGGTGTGCCTGGCAGCAGTAGAGCAATAAAGAAAGATAATGCAACACCCCCTTCCCCCCCCCAATTAAAAAAAGCCCAAACCAACATATAAAGAGGTGTCTTTCAGTGTAACTAAAGGGGAATCAGCAAAGCAAAGCAAACATATAGTGCTTGCCAGTGTACTTTTGTTACAGATCAAAAAATACAAGATGCAGCACTGTCTGATAGTAAAATAAAACCAGAATTAATCTGAATAAACATTTCCAGCATGGCTGTTGTGAAAAAAAAAAAAAAAAAGGGCATGGTCTCCTTGCAGTGTTGTACAAAGTGCTGCTAAGATAGTGGAATCCTGCTCTCCTGCTTCAATTCTCATGTGTTTAGTGCAGAACTGCTGTCTGGTTTACCGGGAAAGAAAAAACCCCAACCCAACCCAACAACAAACTAACAGAGCCAATTTTGATTGGAACAGGCAGGATTAAAATGCAGGATTATCCCTGCAAAGGGCTATATCGGGTACGCGGCTCACTGACCTTTTTGAGGAGCGAGCGTGTGTGGAGTTGTGCTAGGATAAATCCTAATGCCCGTGAACTTCCCGTGAGCAGGCAGACAGGCACACAAAGGGCGTCTTGGGCAGTGCTCCGGGTACCTGTGAGCAGTGCCAGGGCTGCCTGTGTCTCTGTGTCTGTGTACATGCAATTCCAGTTCTCAGCCCAAACACTGTCTTTGTATGAATATGTGCTTGGAAATAATGTTCCTATAGGTTCTGGTGATATAAATAATGTATGTGGAGAGGCTCATAAATGTAAGCTCGAATTTTCCTCAGTAGTTTTTGTTCTCAATCACCTTGATGAAACAATCTTGAAGGCGCTCTCCTTTCCGTGGCATTTGGAATGAGTCCCTGACAGGCTGATTTTCCACCCCTGTTGTGATGCTGCTTTCTCTAGTTAATATTCCTCTGTAAGTGTCGTACCAAAGTAAACCAAAGGAGCCCAGCTCATGACACTAAGGCTGCATTTGCATTAATTATGCAGTCAGGGCTGGTGAGAAAATGCTGTCACAGAGAGAGAGGCAGTAAATGAGAACCCTCCGAGTGCGCCTGAATGAAGAGCATTAAGTTCATTTACATGGGAGCAGGACGAGCCGCTCAGGCTGGGGAGAGGGAACAATGGCATTTCTCTTGTCGCTCGCCCGCCGTTATTGTTCTGCAGCTTAATGACTTAAAGGCAGAGAGGTTGTGCTGACAAAAAGACAGCCAGCATCCCTTTGGTATTAATAATAGCAATAATAATTAATAATACTGCATTAATCGGGAGGCACAGGCTGCCCCGAAGTTGGCAAGGCTCTGCCCGCTGAGAAGGCCATGGAGCACTGTGAGGTGTCCTGGCCACCGTGAGCCCTTCACGCTCCTCTCGTGTCCAGCACTTGTTGGTCAGTGTGACCACAGAGCAGCCTCCCTTGGGCACCAGAGACTGGCAGACAGGAGAGGAAGGGGCTGCAGAGCCGTGGGGATGGGTGGTATGAGTGGCATGGAGAGCCTGGCTCGGCCCACGTGGGCGGCCCCTGTGGGGCTGCCAGACCAGTCCCCACCAGTCAGGAGCAGGAATCTTTTTGTTTGTTTTCTAGTGATTTTTCATGTGTTTCCAGTATCCGAGGCTTTAGTTTTGTAGCAAAATTGCATCTCTTGGTGCCAGGACAAATGGTTGAAAATGGCTCATTTCACTTCAGGAATTTCACTGTCTCCACTGCCAAGAACTGGGCCCCTGCTGATGGGGTAACGCAATAGGGCTGCTCCATCACCAGCTCACAACTCAGACCCACAGTAGAATACCAGAGACTCCTCTGGCTGGTACTGCAAACAGGGAATGTGAAACTCTATATGAAAATATTTCCTGGGTGTTGTACTGACTAAACTTCACCTGGAAACATGAGTGGAAATCCAGAGCACCTGGATGTTTTGGTGGATGTTAAGGTATCCTGCCCAGCCATACAATAACCAGCTGCGAACTGTCATCAGTGTGTGTTCAAATTAGGGCTACCCTGCTCTCCCAGTCCCCATTGCAACCCCTTCTCCTCCCTGGCCTCGTGGATGTTTCTATGTATGAAACACGTCTGCTGTATTGGAATTGTGCTGACAAGGATGTCTGCCTTGTACTGAATCCAGATGACACCTCTGATTTCACCATGCTCACATTACAGCAATCAAAGACTTCTCCAGATTCTTTTTCTGCCATCTATGTGCATGTGTGCATCATCTACATGATGGAATGAAAGCAAAATTTGTGCTCCATATGCTTACAGAGATACAGATGTGGAAGGTGGTACATATGGTCACTAAGGAGAAATATTAATATATATGTGTGAAAAATAAGAGGTGTGCTCCTTGATCCTTTTATATATAAAGACTGATGTCCTAACACTGTATTACAGTACAATAGATTCGGACTGCTTTTCCTCACAATGTGGTGGTTTCTTTTAAAGTTCAAAACTTGTCATCATCTTCAAGACTTTCAGACAATTTAAACTACACTTTAAATCTAAAGTGACTCTTTATATTCATATGCTGACATAATTTTCCTTGGAACGATTTATATTTTGATAATAGCTTAAATTATGTTTTGCATTCTGCACTTTGATGTCATGCAGGAGGTGTCATCACAAGATAAACTTTCACGTCTGAGAGTCAATAAATTGTGCTTAAGTAGTGTAATGAAAATATTGTAAATGACTATATAGAGGTGTATACAGTACAGATATGCAGTACAGGTACACATATATATATAACAAAAGACTGTGTTTGATCGTGTGGTGTCATTAGCTTTGACACCATTGCATGGTACCAGTTTACAGTGATATGAGTCTTATAATACTATATCATGCTTTTATCCACTAAATAAAAACCTGCCCTATGTTTTATTACAAAGTAGGTGGCCTGGAGGAAAAATATATGTATTCTTTCCTTTTGGAATAAAATATGCATTTGGGCTTCTCATTTCATCTCCAATCTGTGTTATTCCTTAAAAATGCAGAACTGCCTGAAGTCCTCTTTAATATTTAATTCAACAACTTTTTAATCTGTCATTATGCTGTGATGAAGTAAGCATCAAGTGTCGCTGAAAAAGATTAAATTATACTTGGAAATAGGAATTGAAATGATTTAGGGTTGGAGGCTGAATATTTGCTTTGCACAAGTAATAATAGTAGGAGCTTGGGTGAAGCACGGGTTTGGATCTGGCTCTAATGCTTCTGCCGATCCTCTCTCCCTGGTGGCTGCCTCTTGATTTACTCTGGCACTGCCAAGCTTTATTTGATTTAAATGGAGGTAGGAAGTGGAAATTCCACACTACAATACATTAATTACTCTCTGCTACTCCTTATGCTGATTTTCTTTTTCTCTGTAAACATCATAAACTCTTATACAGGCAACCCAATAGATAGCTGCTCCAAGCTGCCCTATAATTTCTTGTTAACAAGCTTATCTTAAAATGGAAAAGCAGGAATAATTAATATCTACCTCTGGAAGAATAGATGATGTGAAACAGTGAAACACTTGTTCCTGTCCATTCATGAGGGATGCTCAAATGTAATGAGGGGACTTGTGCCAGCATCATCCAATTGCTTCACTTAGGCTTTTCTTTCTGAAGTCACCTTTGAATTTCCCTGCTAGGTTCTGGAGAGAAAGCGGTGAGCAATATCACACTGCAGCCATGGGGCCTCGAGAGAGCCAGATTCTAGATATGCTTTATGTGAAGTCAAACCAGCAGTACTTGTGGTCCCACTTGAGTACGATCTGTGTGTGTCTGGAGCCACATGCCGCGTCTGGCACTGCTGGGCATAACTCCTGTCTCCTGGGAAGCACTCTGCACTGATTGGTGTTTGACAAGGAGTGAGGCATGGAGAGAGGGAAAAGGAGGTCTGTGGTGCCCCCAGCAAGGTGTCTGGTGAGACTGGACATCTTGGCATCCTCCCATGTGACAACCATTTCCAATCATACACAATAAAGATAATTTTGGAATTGTGGTGAGTTTTCCAAGGGAGAATATTCTGGCAGCTTTAATGGCACCACTACCTGATTGAAGAAAAGCTATCTCAAAGCATAGCTTTCTCTAAGGGGTCAGGGACAAGAGCCAGACTGTAGGAATACTATGGAAATTCCTTTAATACCTACCTGTGTTGCAGGAAAGTACCTGCAAGATTTAGTCCAGAGTCTGATGTACCTTGCAGTCCAGCTTGAGACATGGGACTGCATTATTAGTTTAGCATTCTGGCAGTTATCACCCTTTTTTATATAGCATATTGTAAAAAAGAATCCATTTCCTCCTAGCCAATGCATTATTTATAATTATTCTCTCTTCTTTATAGAAATGTGAATATCCACATAAATAATTGATTATAATTATTAATTGGGGAACATGCAGTATTTTCACACAACTCATGTTATCTTCTGGAGGTCCTGAGTGCTCCACATCTTGTATGCCAGGTTTTGGTTGCATTCTGTGTTGGCAGACGCTCTTTGCCTGAGTGCAGGAAGGTCTCCTCTGGGCTTTTGGGGCCCTGCCAGCTCATGCACTTCCAGAGGTGTGCTCCAGTAGTGGGGCATGGGTGGGTTTTGTGCTGCTGTGAGTTCCCCAATGGATGCTGGCTCCTGGCTGGGCAGGCCTGGCAGTGGGGGATGTGCCCACTCCCTCTTGGAAGGCTGTAGGTGCCTGTGAGTGCCAATCTGGGCTTGTGCCCAGGGACAGAACTTGTCTGGCAACTTTTTTTTCTAGCCTGGAAAGATGTATAATGTACTGTCAGAGAACAAGCCTGATATGTGCTGCTGTAGAGCTGAGCACCTTTTAACCTCTTCAGACTGTAAATTCTGAGCAGTTGATATTTGAGTGTAATTCCTCTCAAACTGGCATTATTATTTGATTGCAATGAATTACCTTTAAAAAAAAAATCCTAAGTATAAATTCACTTGACTGATCCTGCAAATTATTTATGATGTAGTGTTTTGGTCTGGGATAACCTTTTAAAATAAATCAGTTTTTCAATAATAGTTCAATGTTTGCCCACCTAATGGTGTTCCCATTAAGATCTGCATTTGTCACCAACCTGCCTTTTCAGCTTGTGCAGGAGACAAGTTACCGCCCCTAAACCCACTATGCTTGTAGGGTAAAGTAAATGCATGTCTTTGTAGGAGAATAAATAAAAAGAGCAAGCTGAGTCAATAAGCGGGTTCAATTCATGCCTCTAGCAATGGCGGACAGCTCATTTTGTAGATGTGGGTGTTTTGTTTACATTTATAATGCAGCTTTATTTAATGCTGACAGATATAGCTTGTGGCAAATGATAGTCAGAATGTATGAGCAGTCATAATGCTTCTGTCTTCTTATAGTGTGCTGCTGAAAATAAGCAGTTCACCTCTGTTTTTATTGAGGAAAGGATATGAGACAGCTATAGCTTCGTGAGGCTATTTATTGAGTTGTTTTACTAGCTGTGAACATGCCGCTTTATAGCAGTTGTGAAAATGGACTTTGCTAGTGTGTGGGAAAGGAAATAACATTGCAGTATACAAGGGTAGTAAAAAAATCCTCTATAAATAATTTTTCAGACTGAAGAATATTCTCATTTAAACAGCTAGAGAGTCTGGTGATTTTTGCCAGATGCCAGCTTTTCCTGGGATGGTGTTGGGTTACAGTTGCTCTATCAGATGCTATTAATGTTTTCATGTAAAAAAAAAGACATGTGGATAAGCCCTGTCAAGCCAAGGTGTTCACAAGCTTTGTAGGGAGAGTTTCGTGGTGTTGCCGAGTTCTGTCTATTTACAAACCTATCAGTATTTAATGGCATGGTGTGATCTTTAGATCCTCAGGTGTGCAAAGAAAGAGGCTGCCCTGTTTGGCAAAGCTTGCGGAATGCAGGTTTAATTTGGGCTTGACGTGACTTTGTGCTTTACGTTGCTGCGCAGGCCATGCGTGGCCTCTGCGTGATGAATGCTCGCGTGCGGGATGTCGTCAGCGAGCTGCCTGCCTGCTCTATTTATACTGTGAGGAAGTGGGGATATGGCTCCGGATTCAGGTGATGCTTTACAAACAGGGCTTATCCCCAGGAATTAGAGGCCAGGCTTGGTGAGCTAAGCTGCCTTTTTGTTGCCAGGGCTCTTGCTCAGCATTGCCTGGCACTGCCTGGGGAAGCTGGGGAAGGGAGCTGGGGGAATTTGCCTTTTCTTTTCACCCTAGATTTCCCCAGCACTGCTCAACAAGCTACTGCAACGAGCTCCTCCACCAGGAGCTCACAGGGGCTTTCTCAGCCCTGTGGTCTCAAGGCAGTCAGTGGGGTCTCCTGGGAGTAACAATGCTGTTTGCGCCTTCTTCAGATGAGCCACAGCACTGCCTGCATTTACCTGATGCTGTTGGTAACCAGCCCTGTACTGCTGCTCTGTTTTACTTAGCTTGTGGTGGTTTGAATCTTAAATATGTAAAAATGCAGCATTAAGGATTAGGCAGGATCTGAGGAGTTCACTGCCTTTTCTGGTTTTATTCACGTGTTCAGCAGTAGCACTGAGGGGCACAAATCATTTTCATGTATGCAAAAATAATTTCGAAAATGGTATTAGTCTCAGCAGGTGAAGCCTTTTGTTTCTTCCATGTTTATGTACAAATTCCTAGGGAACACTAAATATTAAATTGAAATAACCCTCCCTTATTATTACACTGCCATGGATTCAATTTAATTCTCTTCAGATAAGGTTTTTCTGGACACATATTTGCAATTGCTTGTCCTGTAAATACAGTTCAGACTAGAGCCAGTGCCTTGATGCTGCCTGCTTTTTCTGCAGGAAAGGCACTGCATCTCTCTGCTTTTGGATTTTTTGGATGTAGACACTTTCCTTCTCAGTCTCATTATGTTTATGGATTACAAGAGTGCTGTAAAACGTCCCCCTTCCCCCCTTAACTGGACAGAGAAATGGGTTAATCTGTCCACAGAGCCATTCCTCTACTTCACCACCTGTTTCCAAATCCCAGTTGCCAAAGGAAGAAAAAGTCCAGAGCCCAGTCTGAGCCTGAAGCATGTGGGGATGTCAGAGCCCTGGCATCTATTGCACACAGGACCAAGGCTAAAAATGCAGGGTGAAAATCAGGAAGAATTTGCTCTGTTTTGTTGTGGCTGGCAAACAAGTTAGCTCTTTAAATTGCATCACTACTGTTCATGTTTTATAGCCACCTGGGCTTTAGACATTTGGTTCATTGTCTAATGCATTCTCATGGAGAGCACAAGGACTTCAAAAGCCTTTGCTCTCTTCCTCTGACAAGATACCCTGGAGGTTCAGAGGTGAGGCTGTAATCAGCCAAAATTTTACATTTTCTGCTTTACACTAAGGAATTATTCTGTTTTTTATGAAAATAAATATACGTTCTAGCTCTCCTAATAAGACTGTCTCCACTGTGTTTAAGTAATAATCATTTATTGTTTAAATACAGTAGAGGCTGTAACAAAATGCTGTCAAGAGCCATCACACTCATTAACCTGCCAGCTAATTAGCCTCCTCCTGCCTGATTGCTGACAAGTTCTTCAATCTGAACCTATCGCTGTTGTGTCAGCGCTGAAGCACCAAGCGAAGTGGAGGAGGGCTCCATTAGATGTTTGCGAACAAAGTCTGTGCATTAAAGGTTTGTTTTCCGCACTCCAACAAATGTTACAGCATTAATATTCTCAGCTATAATTAAATTGGCAACTCTTAATTATGGTAATTAGTGCATTAACCATTTCTTTCCCGTGTTGCTTCCAGGCAAGGCTCAGGAATTCCAGCCGAAAGCTGAGGTGATGCCATGGAGCTGATGTGCTGTGGGGTCAGAGCCTCTCCTTCCTGAGGTTGCCAGTGGCCACAGGGCAGAGTGCAGGGAGATGAGAAGGAAAAGCTGGGATGTGCTGGCACCAAAAGCCTTATATTTAGTGTTGTGGAAATCCCTATGGAAATATAATGAATGCAAATATCCCCACCTAAGTGGATCAAGTTGTCAGGCAGTGCTTTGGTTGGCTGCCATAGGAGCAGAGTGGAGCAGAGCAGATTGCCCTTTCTGCAGTCTCCCACACTCTGTCATCAGTCGCCCAAATTTTCTCTCTTGGAGAATTCAGGAAATGATTTTTTTCTGTTTCACTTGGTTGCCTTAGAACTAATGTTCACATGCCAAAACCAACCTGTGAATTGCCATCATTTGTATTAGTGCCCCAGTGTGTGGAGTACCGTGGCAGCAGGTTGGCAGCAAAACATCTGTTCCCAGTGGCATGGAGAGTCACTGGAAGGACCTGACAGATGAAGGTTCTGGTTCAGAAGGCTTCCAGTCTGTATCCATTGCCTTGTGGCACTGTGTTCAGAGGGAAAACAGCTTGCTTTTGGTACAGGAGGTGAGGACTGGGTGCACTGCTGCCTTGGGGTTGGCTGGAAAGAGGTACTGATGTGGTTTTGAGGCCTTGGTTCCTGGTGCTTTTTAGCCAAGACTCCTCAGCACTTCGTAGAGTGCCCTAAGCATCTCAGCTGTCCTTGTCTTCTGAAGAAACTAAGGCATGAGGAGAAGAGAGGTTTGTCTGAAATCACACTGCAGGTTTGCCACAGGTTTGAGGCAGAGATCTATTTGCCTGGGCTCAGTGTACAGCCCAGTTCACCACCCCAGCTCCCGCTGTAACTCTCCTCTGTTGTCTGATACCCAGGTACAGTTGGGATTTTACCCATTGTGAGCCTGGTTAATTCCTGTTGTGCTTATGCTGGCTGTGGTGGGAATGTTTTGGAAATCAAAGCAAGGTCAGTGATAAATGCTAAACAGCCAGTGAGTAAAGGGCTGGTACTCACTGAGCTAAATTGGAGACATAAAGATCAAATAAATTTACTTTCAGCTCCCAGCACAGAAAGTAAATTATCCCAGCGAGGCCAGGTGGGAGGGTCCGATGAACCTCGGTGCACCCGCAATGATGCTGCACGTTTCCGCGCGTGTAGGCGCGCCAGGCCAAAGCAAACATCTCTGCTTAAGTCGTGCTGGAGAGAATCTTTCCCGTCAGCCCTGAAATCTGTTTCCAAGTTGATTCCCTTATTTCAGGAAGAAGGGAAGTTCTGCCCTGATGGCTGTGGTGTACACCTGCAGCTCTTCAGGGGTAGCAATTCTTGCTACTTTCAAAGAAGGGAAAGTGTTACCTTGATATTAGCTTTTTTTTTTGTCCTGTAGCGCATAATAATTCTGTATGTATATAGTAAAAAGGGAGATAACCCAAGGCAAATTTAATTTCAGATTGGGTTTTTGCTTAATGTATTATTCATAGTATTATTTATATCATCACTTAGACATATCCCTGGCAATAAACTGAAAACTTAACTTTAACAATAACGGTCACCTCTATTTTGGGGGCGATGGTGGGCTGGCAGCCTTTGGCTCCACTTCATCACACTGTGAGGGCTTTAATAAGGGTTGTGGTGTGGGGGAGGGTATTTAATGAGGGGCTTGGAGGGGGGTTGTTTAGCAGCTTTTTCCCCCCCCCAACCCAACATTTTTGCTGCATGACCTGGTTTTGCATTTTTCTGCATCTCTGTTCATCTAATTAGGATGTTCTAAAAAGACCTGGACCACTTATTGTACAGAACTGTAGCCTGTGGGTATTTAATAAGGAGCTTTCAGTGGTACATTTGCATCTTTTGCTCGGGGTCTGAATAGCGAATTACCTTAAAGATCATTAGAAGCGCTGCTGTATTGTTAAAATCAGGCCACGATATTCTAATGACAGTTTAAAACTTGAGGCATTCCCTATAACACACTTCACCCCAGCATAATTGTGTGCTGCACGGGTGACCCTGCTAGAAACTGCTGATATTCCCAGGCTCTTCCACCACGCGTTGCTGCAGGCAGGTAGGTTTCCACCCAAGCACCCAGCCACCTAAGGAGTGCGGCAGCGACAGCAATAACAATGAGCCTTTTGCTTGTTGTGTGCGCTCAAGTGTGTGGCTCTTACACAGCACCAAAGCCTTACAGGGAAGAGAAATGCCTTGTAGAGCTCATGAGCAGAAGGCTGCTGATGCATCCCTCACCACCCAGCGCTACTCCCAGGCCCGGTGGGGCTCTCTCCTATGGCCAAGAGAGAACTCTGCAGCCCAGCTCCATGTCGGAGCCATGCGCAGCAAGGGGCACTGTTTGCCTTGGGCACTTGTTTGGTTTTCCCAGGATTTACATTACCCTACAATGATCAGATCCTCCCAAAGCTGCTTCCAGTGGGGAGCCATATGGGCTTTCAAAACAAGCAGGATAGGGATAGCTCTTGGGAACCAGTGTGGCCAGCTATGGCCGAGGCACTGAGCTTCTTGTGCTCCACTGGGCCTGGGAGCCCTGGCTACCTCTGGCTTCTCCCACCTTCTAAAAATGCAACCCTCTCTCCATCAGCTCCCTTTGGTTCGTATTACTAGTCTACACAAGCTGAGAGGCTCTGTGGCGACTGGAGTCTTATGACACAACTTGGAGAAGCTTCCTGTGAAGAATCTCACATCTTGCCCTTGCTTGTAGGTACTGGCATCCATTAGCAGAGGAGCCTGTGCACTTCTCGACATTTTGGGTTACTGTTTTGTGGCCAAAAAGGTGACACAAAGGCCTAAGTCCAGGCTGGCTGTTCTTGGGCCCATGTCCAGGACTTGATGCAACCCATGCAAACAAGAGAGCTCCACGTCGTCTTTCCTGTTGCCTTGCTCGAGCGCTGCCAGGTCAAACATTACAGGAAGCAGCACCTTCTGTGTCCTGAGGGAGCTGCGTTATCTGAGGCTGAAAGGGGCACTGAGCCAAGCCTCAACACTTCTTCTTGAATAAATAAATGCTGGTGGGGGAAGCCAGGCACTGACAAAGTCCTGTGCTGAGGAATTGTGTGGAGTGGTGAGGTACCTTCAGGTAAATCCAGTGCTTGGGCAAGTGAATCTTTTCCAAGAGTTAAAACTGCCAGAAATAATCTGGTGCTTTGGCAGAGGAGCTGTTTGTGCAGAGAAGAATTTCTCTTTAAAAAATTCAGTGTAACCAGCATTATTTTTTTCCTCTGGGATCCCAGACAATGAATGCACAGGCCTGTTCATTAATATCAGTTGTCTTCTGCAGGGAGTATCCAGATTTGTCGTGCCAGGTTTTAAATTTTTAATGTATTACCAGTTCTTACACGGAGCAGGCCTTTTCTTTGTTCTTTTTTATACTAACACTGTTTGGTATTCAGCCTTGCTCTCATCTGATACATCTCCTCGGATCCCATATAAAAGCTCTCCCCTTATCAGTGCCTGTTAGGTTTGACAAAGTCTGTCTTTGTGAGCTTCTGCAAACGTATGTTTCCCATTTTCTTTTCAGAAGTGCTGGGTGGTGTTTTGTGCTGTAATTGCTACATGCAAATCCACAGCTGGTTTGGCAGTGCCAGTGCTGTGGCTCTGTGGTGTGGGACCCTGGTGCTGTAGTGCTGGTTGCTGTGCACTGCCCGCATGGGACTGGAGGGAACTGTCACCTCTGCAGGGACCAGCACCATGTCCGAGCTGGAATGGCATGGCAGGCCACGGCGGGGACATGGCTCTTACCTCCTCCTCTCTTTCTTCAGGTTGGTGGCAAAGAGAGTGCCAGGTGGGGAATGGCTGCACAAGTTCTCCTAGCTTTTGTGCTTGTGAGAAACTTCAATTTCAGACTCCTGCCCCTCTGAAAATGCTGTCGCTGTGTTTGTAGATGGCTGTGAAGTGATTGCCGTGGGAGCAGGGAGGAGGCTGAGAGCTAAGGTGGCTGATGGCTGGACCCTGGGTCTGCTGCCCGCTCGTGGCGTGGAAATTGCTGCACATGTCGTGAAGAGCCCCCAGGCACGTTCTGGGGTGCGGCGTGTCGAGTCGCACCAGAGCAAGCAACGTGCTTGACAAACTGCAACTCTTAAAAATCATTCTCGTAAACATAAATAATTAATCACATTATAGTTTTTATCGTCCTTTTCCTTCCTAGCAGTATTAATAAGCAGCTCATCTTCCAGCAGCACCTGTTAAACCCAAAGCTGTCAGTCTTTATTTTCCCCAGGGAACTTGAGAGGAATTTGTTATGCGATAATTTCTCTTTTACTTTGCGATGTGACTTCCTTGTGTTTTCTGTTGATCCCTGTGTATACAACGCCTGAGATTTGTCTCCTGCGTTTGCCTCCTTCATGCACATGTGCCACCAGCCCAGGACACTCTCAGGGGGTACCAGTCACGCTCCCCTTTTAAGTGCTGGTGTGGGAACAGTCACTTTGAGGGTCGTTCGTAGTGTTCTTCTGTGTATCCCTGGTGCCTGTGTGTGCTTTTGCACCCCGACCCTGCAGCGCAAGAGGACCCCTGGTGGGACAGGCAAGGAGCATGGGACCTGCTGGGAAATTTGGCTTACGTTGCAAGTTGTGCTTTCCTGAAGTTTATGGAATAAATAAAGGAGTCAGAGGAGATGTGGTGTAACACGTGTAGAGACAGGCCGTTCTCCGGCCCTTTACTGCTCATAGCCGCTCTTCTTGACACTGATGGAAGGTGACGAGCACAGCCAGACGAGGAGACCCTAGCCAAGCTGCAGGCTGGACCTGCCCCATGTTCAGAGCTGGAGAGATGGGAGAGGCCATGCGACAGCCCCCAGTGGCTCCTCCGAGGAAGAGCAGCAGCTTTTTGAAAGCAGCCTTTTTTTCCACTTGATTTCATTCTTACAATGGATGTGTGCTAAACAGTACCTCCTTCCAGTGAGACCTATTTTGGGGGTCACCCAGCTGGAGAGGTTTGACCAGGAGAGACTGCTTCCCATTCCTCCTCTCAGTCCTCTGCTGCCTCTGCTCAGGCTCTTATCCTGATGAGCAGCATCACTCCGTATCTCTCAAGCAGCACAAGGTCTCTTGTTTCCTGATGGCCCTCCTCATGGTTAAGAACTATGATGAGTCCAGTCTGTGGGTGCTTTGCACATCCTGCAGTGACACCAGATGATGCAAAGGTCTGGGAAGCTCTGTATTCCAGCAGCCTGTGCTATGCATGGCTGTGGGGCCTGGAATTGCTCCACGTGATTGTCCAGCACCAGTTCCAGTGCTGGGCTCCTCAGGAGAGGATTCTCACACATGCCTGTGCATGCATCTCCCTCACACGAGGAGCACAGCTTATGCTTGTCAGCTTGTGCCCTGCACAGAGTCTGTTTGCCCATTTGGGGTCAGGGTCTCCTTGCTCAGTCAGCTCTGACTAGTTGTCCCCTGAATCACTACCTGCACCTTTCAGCTGCAGATGCCCTGTTCCATTTGGTGCCAGCCATGCCCATGGCATGGGGAAGGTGCTGTGTAGGGCCACAGCTCTGCCTGCATTAGCTGTTCCTCTCCTCTTCCTCAGTTTACAGCCCTGAAATTCCAATTTAATACTCATGCAAAGAGGGCTGCAATAAATCTTGTAGTCAGCATTAAATATTGTTTGTTTTAGCTGCCTTGCACTTCATGTTTCCCCTTTTAAGGGGAGAGCCATTACAAAAGGTTAGATTCACAGTTAGTGGCGCTTTAGCTCTCCCTTTTGAATCAGTGAGGTTGCCGTTTTATTGCTCTCTGACTTGCACTTCAGTGATGAGAGTAAACTAGCATCAGATTAAAGGTCAGCAAATCCCATCAAAGAGAGGAATATTAGGGGCACAGATAGTTGGAGAGGCAGCACACCACTGGGTATTGACAGGGTGATTCCAGGGTATCACTCAGCAGAATTATAGCTGCCCAGAGAGTCAGTACTGCTTTAATGAGCCTGTGTGAAGAGGAAGAGGGTGGATTTATGTAGTTCCTCATAATTTTCTGTAGAGACTGTTATTGCAGACATTCTGTAGAGTGTTCTGGTCTTTCATTTAATTCAAAGGTCCTGGAGCTTTTCCATCCAAAGATTCCTTTCTGTTAGCTCAAATCAAAGCTGACATCTCTGCCTTTACCACCTGAAGCACCCGCTCTGGGAAGGGCTTTTCCCTGGCAGGTTTGAAGTCCTCTGTGCTGGTAACCTAATCTGTGGGTGTGTGATGGGGACTCTCTGGCTTTGTATTTCACCTCCGGACAGGCAGCTAAAATGATCATTTCTCTTTCATTTCGAAATGGACATGCAAAAAAGATGAGAATTTACAGTGTATTCTTCTGTGATTTCTGGGCTGGGAATCCTGCATAGTTTCTGTCCCTATCAGGTGAGTGTTACCTTTAGTGCTTGGTTTGCATGAATGTATGTGTGCTTGCTTTGTTTTGTTGAAATGCAATTAAAGAAAATACAGACAGCACGGAGAAAAGATGTGCCTCGCACAGCCCCTTCAAACCACAGCGAGGTACAGGGTGGTGTGTAAACCTCTGCAAGAAGAACACCATGAGAGACAACAAAGTCAGCAGCATTTATTTTTACTCCTTCCTCTCCCTTTGTTGCCAGTATATCAAGCAGGAGATCTAATGTTTATGCTGAGCAATAACAAAAGAGTTCCAAGCACTGTCCAAACCCAGTGCATTTTCTTTGAAAACAGAGCAGCTGGAGCACTTCTCTGTGTGCCGAGTTACATTATAAGGCTTACTTGGTATTTATACAGCTTTTGTTTACAGCTTGCTAAAAACAACAATTTATGGGCAACTTTACCGATCAGTTTAGAATCTGTTCACTTTTATTATCCAGTGTAGATATCCATTTATGTGATTTATTGGTAGGAAATTCTACATGTATAAAACTTTGGTCATATTTTTACATAAGTGGGCGCTTTTGCAGCATTGAAGCAGAGACCTTGCTTGCCTGATTTACCGCTGGGGAGTGGGCCTGGCAGCCCCTGCTGTCCTG
>WAAF01018158.1:1326342-1348842 GCA_013400475.1 Tricholaema leucomelas | reverse complement strand
CTCATAGGTTGATGTACTGAGGGATAAAATAGGGGAACAATAGCCACCGCGTCTGAGCTTATATGTCACAAAGTACATAGACTATCTCTGTATTCAAACGAGGAGTCATTTATAAAAGCAGGTGCTGGTAGGAGCAGACGTGTCACCATGGGATAGCCAGGGTGTTCCTGCTGAGGAGCCTGGGAGATAGTCTAACTCCTCTCCGACCACGTTAAAAGTGTTCAACCTGCAGTCACTGCAACTTGCTGAGGAGCTGCATGTTTCACTGATGGCAGAGGAGTTCATCAGTTTTACTGTCCCCTGCCCCCAGGGACACCAGACCCTATTAGTTGTGATCTGCTTCATATAGTTCATAAGGAAAGATCTGAATTAACACACAGCTTAATTCTTGTTAGAATCAGTTAATCAACTTGTGGCTTTGCCATTCAAATGAATGATGCTTCTCACTCAGGGGCAAAATAAATGTTATATCGCCATGCAGACACTTTGTCATTCCTTTGTGGGCTGTCTGCAGGCTCGTGCTCTGGACTGGATGCTTGGGACATGGGAGCATTAGTTAAGATGAACACAATATGCCAACCCCTCTGTCACCAGGTCTGGAGATATGCGTTAGGGTTGTGTGCAAGACACCTTAGTGGCTTTGTCATTGTCCTTATCTGCTGAATTTCTTCCTCTTGTGCTTCAGGGCCTCTCACCAGCTCCTTCAGTCTCCAGTGCAAATAGCAGTTTTTGCATTCAAACCTTGGGGATCTCTTGCTGTCCGTTGTCAGATGTATACAAGAGGGGTTGGGGATTTTGAATATTAATTTGAGTGTCATTTTGGACAAAACTCTTTAATCTTTGGCCTGTTGCTGGAAGTAATTGATGCAGAGATTGCAGCAATTGTGCAAAATTACTCTGCTGCAGATTTTGGCCTGGCATCTTGCAGCATCAGGGGAGCGGAATGGAACTGCTCCTGTGACACTGGGATGGTGAATGTGTTTTGTAGCAGAAATACAGCTGGGAAAACCAGCTGGAACAGAGCACAGGAAACACAGACTGAGAAACCATCCAGGAGCAAAAAGAAGAAACAATAGAAATCATTCATGAGAAGGGAACAGGAGCTGGAGTGGATTAAAATCAGAATGTTGTTAAACATACTGACACCAGAGCAGAGGAGGGATAAGATAAACAGGAAAAGCAACCCAGCAAAACAAAGCAGAAGAACCATCCCTGTGTAGGGAACACTGCACAGGCCAGGTGCTGTGCAAAACAAGGGCAGTGACTCCAAGGGGAGTGAGGGGGTGAGTCACAGAGAGGTCCTGACAGCCATGGTGGACACAGGGCTTTCTTGACAGGGGATCACCACCTGTCCTGTTGCAGAATGTGTGGCATCGCCCTCCCCAGCCACCAGCACAGGCAGCAGTGTGGGTGGCTGGAGCCATGCCAAGGCTGTCCCCGACATGATTGTGCCAGCCCAGGGACGTGCCAGAATGATGCGTGGTGTTGTCAAACTGTGCTCATCTGTGGACCTCTGAAGAGGCAACAGAAATAATTTCAAGAGATGATGAGACATTTTTATTATCCCCATGAAATTATGTGGAATTAGAGTTTTAAAAGAAGATGACAGGTTTAAAATGTGTGTTTTAGAGCAAAATTAGTGCTGTGCTTTCTTGAGTCTGGAAGGTTGGCCAC
The DNA here is from genome assembly GCA_013400475.1 of Tricholaema leucomelas. Taxonomy (NCBI): domain Eukaryota; kingdom Metazoa; phylum Chordata; class Aves; order Piciformes; family Lybiidae; genus Tricholaema lacrymosa; species Tricholaema leucomelas. The sequence continues at coordinate 1,347,168 of WAAF01018158.1, read as the reverse complement.
TCAGGGGGTCACCTCGCACTACACAATGGAGTTTAGGACACTCAGAGTGAAACTGGTTCGTTGGCAAGTGCCTGCTGTTCGTGGCTAGCTCAGGAAGCAGCATTGCTGGTGCTCAGCTGCCTGTGTGGCAGCAGTGGGTGGTGCTGGCACGTCTGGCACAGCCTGTTTGGAGCCTGCACCACTGTGAGGAGCTGGGACAGGCGCAGGTGCCTGTGCAAACATGCAGGGTGCCAACAGCAGACCCCTGGGTCCCACTCTACCCAGAGCACGAATACCTGCTTTTAAACAGATTTAAAGAGGTTAATTGGGCTGGGATGTACAGGGTTGCCTTACATCTCTAATGGAAGTGTTGATTCAAGAAGCCATGGCTCTGGTGATTTTTGACTGTAATTATTTTTAAACTTTCTTTTGGGTGCTGTTGATAAGAGCTTGGCACTGTGCCCCTGTGACCTGATTAAACTTACAAATTGTCAGCCTTGATCTCTAAGACACAGGAAAGATTGCTGACTGAGCACCACCCTGGAAATCCTCCATTTAAACCAAAAATTAGATTTAAAATCTTTTTCTCAACAATCTGGGGTAAGAGCAGTGGCGATGTTAAACATGTACTCAGTGTCACGGCATCGTGATAGCAACCAAATCCCTGGGCCAGGGGAAGTTTAATTCCTTCTTGTTTGTGCTCAGACCATGAGCAATGTTGTGGAGTGGGAGCTGCCCCTACAGAGAGTGGGGCAGCCCTGAGCAAGGGGCACTGGAGCATCTGTATCCCCACTCTTCGCAGCCACTCCTGGAGCAGTGCTCCCAGTTCTGTCTCCGTTTCCCTTCTCTGATGTGAATTTCAGCCCCACTATGTGAAGCCAGAGACCATGGGTGCCTATGGAAATGGCTGTGTCTGTGGGGTCTGTGCCAGAGAGCACTGCAGCACCTCTACTTTTCAGCTCAAGTATCCTGTAGTTGAGGAGCAAGTGGCAGGTTTTCCTCAGGCACTTTAAACCAATGCTTGGACCTTGTAAGAAGAACGGAATCCAGGTAAAAGTCTTCCTAAGAGTAATATAGTGCTTGGATCCATTTGGAAGGAAATGAGAAGCAAATCAGTTCTTTCCAAATAAATAATGCACTTAGTTTTACCACTTGGTCTTGCATCGAGGTGATAAAATGTGGAGGATAATGCCAGCCTTGTATGGGTGTAGCTGCTTTTGGAACACAACCAGAGGATGTGTGTCTCTATACTCATGCAAAAACTCCTTTAATATGAAGTGTTTAAAAGTTCTGCAGGGTCCTTTATAAACCCCATGATGATGTTCTTGCTCTGTGTTAGAACCCACAAGGTGCTGCAGCACAGCTGTCCTCAACACAGCACCTGTCTGGGCTGTGCATCAGGGTACCTGCCCCACAGGAGAGTGCCCATTCAGAGCAGCTCCAGTCCCTGTGGCCACGTGGACAGGAGGGCTGCGCAGGAGGGCTCCTCGCAGGCGTACAGCGAGTGGGCAGCGTCCGGGCAGATGTGAGAAATACTGACCTGTTTTCTCTTCTTCTCTCTTTTCTGCCCAAGGTTTGAGCATCCGAGGAGCCCAGGAGGAAGACCCTCCCGATCCCCAGCTAATGAGACTAGACAATATGCTTCTGGCAGAAGGAGTCTCAGGTCCGGAGAAAGGTGGGGGATCGGCGGCAGCAGCTGCAGCCGCAGCAGCCTCTGGAGGGTCTTCAGATAACTCTATTGAACACTCAGATTACAGAGCCAAATTGACCCAGATCAGACAAATCTATCACACAGAGCTGGAGAAATATGAACAGGTCAGACATCAGCCTCTCAGTTGTACATGTACCTGCACTGCTCTCCTCTGCACCTCCACTTGCCAGCGCCTGCTGCTACCCAGCTCCGGACCACATCCCCTCCTCCCTTTCCCCACCCCTCTCCCTGGTAAAGATCCATGGTGCTACAGGAATCTGCTGGGCTTCGAGGAGCTGCTCGCTGGACCCAGGATGCATGTCTTGCATGCCTGAGTGTTTTATGTTGTCTGTAACCACCTAAAAGCAACACCTGAACCCCTGTTCCTCCCCTTTGAGCCAGCCCAAAGAGAAAGAGTGGAGCAGAGTTACCTGCTGCTCAGTGCTGCTTTCATGCCCATGTTGATGTGTTCCAAGACTGGGTCTGGCAACTTGTTGGGTGCAGGAAGATGAGAGGTGTGCTGGCAAACATGGTCCACAAACTCCTGTCACAGGTGGCGGGAGGCTGTGGTGCAAGGCTTGGCCATAGCAAGTGGCAAGGGAGTGGGCAGTGAGGTGCCAGCACAGCACCTAGCCCATGCTTCAGGAGCATCCACTATGAAAAGGAAGGTATGGAAATCTCAATTCAGGTGGACACTTGTTGTCTGGAGTGATGAGTGTGTTGCAGAGACCCAGGGGTTTACACTCACCATGGGGACTTGATGACCCACTGTATTTGCCACACTAGTGGCGCCAGGAACATTTGCTACATGCTACTGGCTGCTGCTGGGTGCATTAGGGCTCCAGCCCATGGGTTGAGGGACTGCACTGGCCTGATTTCCCTGTAATCCAAGGAGAGACCTCCTTGGTTTTGTAATGAACAATGGCATCAAAAGAGATGAAGGAGGGAAGAATGGCACAAGACCCCTGGCCCTTGTAAGACTCAAGCAATGTCTTCATTTTCCCTCATCAGCTGGCTAGGCTGAGCTGGGGAAGTCCTGCCCTTGCTCACAGACCCTCAATAAAAAAACTGGGCTGTACAGACCAGAGCCACAAAAGAGAAGTGGAGGCAGTGACCAAACCTCTCGAAAACTCGATGACAAGGAGAAGAGCACACTGTGCTCCCACTCCTGCTCCCTGCCCCAGCCTGTGTCCCCTGCCTGCCTTGCACTGAGCAGGGCCTGGGGGCCTCCCTAAAGCTTTATTTTAGAGTTTGTCTTACTTTGTGCAAAAATCCTCTGAAAGGTCTCTGGCTACTTTGCTTTGCTTTTTTTATGCCACCAGAAGCAAAGGCAAGGTACACACTGAGTGTTGTCAGTGGGTGGCAGTGATGGGGTGATGGGGAGTGGGTGTGAGTCACCAAGGAAACACGGAGAAGGAGGGGTAGGATGGCACCCACCAGCACAATCCACACAGCATCCCACTGCAGGCACTGGGAATATAGCCAGGGTGGTACAAGGCTGGCATGTAGCCACAGCGATTGAGGTCCTGGTGGCACAATGTGGCTCAGGTGCTGTTGGTGTGGTGTGGCTCAGATGCCAGTGGCTTCGTGGGGTTCAGGTGCCGGTGGCACTGCTTCATCTGTGCCACTTCATTCACTGTGTTGTTCAAGTGACGAACCAATAGATGAGCAAATAAGTGATGGAGTCTTCAGTCAGATCTCCTTTTTTCCCTCAGACAAATCCCCATTGTGCCCTCCAAGAACCCCAAATGTCCTCACAGACCCTTGGGCTGTCCTTGCACGGCAGGGCTCTGGTGTGCAGCCTGTGGTGGAGATGGGCTGGCTGTGGGATTAACGAGCAGCAGCCAGCAGGAGTGTGGCTTGTAACTGCAGGGACATGGGCTGGAGACAGATCTGGGGCCAGAGCAACGGCAGGTTGGTGCTTGCAGCCGTTTCCTGGCAAGAGTCCTTTGACTCTAATAAGTTTAATGATGTGGGGGAAGCAGGAGCATTTTTAGCCCTGTAGCTCCATTTACAAAGGTTTCGGCTGAAATGTCACAGCCATCCGTCCACACCGCAGGAAACTGGAGGATGCTCAAGTGCTGCTAGGAGAAGGAGAGAGAGGTGGAGCTGATCTGAAACATGTACGCTTCCCTGTGGATCCTGACACCCAGCAACGTCTGCTCTACAGAAACAGGATAATTTCCCCAGCCTTGCAGCAAACTGTCTCCTGCCAGTTTGTCTCAATGCAGTGCTCGTCTCTGCAGCCGAGAGCAGCCAAGACTTTGAATCGAGACGAGTGCCCTCCTGCAGCTGAGGAGCAGCTCAGCCCCACGCAGGGCTCTTGCCTGTGCCAGAGAGCAGCTCAGCACCACACAGGGCACCTGCCCACCTCTATCCTGCCATCTCTCTCCCAGCACAGGAACTCCTGTGGTCCCACTGCAGCTGGCAGCAGGAACCAGAGTGGCTTCCTGGAGACACTTTCCAGGCAGAGTTTGATCCTGATATTTGTTGCCAGTTCGGGGAATGCACTCGGGAAAAAGAGGAAAAAAAAAGAAAGGAAGAGAACTGGAAAGTGTGTCACGCCATCACACAGCTCTCCCCGCGCCGTGCGCCGGGAGAAATGGCCGTACACAGGCAGCTCCTTCCATAATTTACAGCTACTATAATAGAGATGACATATTGAAAGCTATCTTCTATAATTACACTGAAATACATTTTTTTGCTGTAGGCAAAAGTACTGTAAGGGTCCCAGGCCTCCTGGAGCAGCTGGGAACCTGCTTCCTGAGTTCACAGATGTCTTCTGAATTCACCCCAAACTGGGGTGAAATGTGGCTGCTCAGAAGACGCCACCAGCCCCACAGAACACTGGCACCGTGCCCCTGAAGACTGTTTTGGGCCATTTCCTCTTTCTCTTGCACTTGTCTGAGGAGTCTTGATGAAGCATTAAGGCTAGCAGGAACATCCCCGCTTCTACAAGGTTTCTGAGCAGGTTAACAAGGCCATCACTTATAACCTGACATTATTAATAATGTCTTGGACACCAAGCAGAGGCCTGAAAAATAGTACTGAAAAAGGGATCGAGTAGCTCAGATGCTATAAATAAACAAGAGAAAACAAGACAAAGCATCAGAGCCTTCTGAGCTTACTTCCACTCTGCTGCAGTGAAGCAGCTCCGCAGATGGGAGGTGCTGGTGAAGATAAATGAAAAGCAGGCCCTCTAAGTAGCTATAACCAAACAAAGTCTCATCAAGCAGTTCAAGTCAATTCAAGGAACAATTTTTGCTTCTCAAAAGCAAGCTTTGAAATACCCAAATTTTGATACCATATTGTTGGAGAAATACAGAAAAGACAGATCTGACAATATTTTTAATGCAACAGCTGCCATTTTAATTGTACTTTAAAACTGAATTTCCCAGACCTGCAAACAAGTGGGCAAATGTCAAACTGTTGCATTCAGCTGTTCCTTCTTTGGGACAGTCAGAGTCTCAGGGAGAGAGTTGCTGCATTTCTTTGCCTATGTTCCTTACTTCTGTGCATCATTTACCAGGGGAGCCAAACCTGAGGATTTTTTCACCAGTTGGATGGCTGAACCCAAACTTTTCATGCTAAGCTTGTCAAGGAAGCTGAGCAGATGACACACAGGAAAGGATGCAGTCCCAGTGCAGCGAGGCATGGCCCACGGGAGCAGGCACTAGTGCTTGTCTGCCTGCCCCGCTCCTGCTGGGAGTTGCCACACTTCCCTGGGGGCTTGGTGAGCTGCTGTGCCAGGTCTGCCTTTACACAGGCCAAAGCTTTGGGATAGGAACAGGAGAAACAGGTCACTCAGGACAGGTCCTGTGCTCTCTGGGTGAGAGGATGGTGGCAGGGGTGCTGAGGACAGCATCCCTATCACTTTGCCATGGTGAGAGGGCCCAGCAGCTAGTCACCTCCAAGAGCTTTGCTGCTTGAAATGTCAAAACAGGAAGTAAGAAAATATGCAAATAGGAAGTGAGGATGAGATGTGTTGAACTCCTTCACCTGGAGCTCAGAAAGTCTTGAGAAGGGCAGGGAGCAGCTGGAGGCAGGAGAAGCTGTCGTGTCTGAGTTGGTGTGGAGTGGTGGTGAGCTGACGTAACCTCACTGTGCTTGACAATGGCCGGTGCTGGCCGTCTGCACCAGGCTCACCGAGCCTTGCCAGAGTGCTGCCTCCAAACGGGTGCTGCAGGGATGTAAATTAGCATGTAATTTACTTTCAGTAGTGTAAAGGAAAAAAAATCACTTTGCCTGAAGTGTATGCATCTTTCTTAAGGGTGTACCCAGATTTTAATTATCTAAATGTAAATACTTAACGAATTTTACTTAGAGTAATGAGCTAAAGTGCACACTACATAAATGAGATGTTCTAATTAATCATGTATGAACTACTGGTTTAAAGAAAAGCTATGTGAATTCTGCGAATGTTGGGCTATTGCCAAATTGCTAATCAGCATTTGCATTCATAGATGGCTTCACTTAATAAGTTGCGAGACGTTCAGCAAATGTTATAGGAAATTATGAGTTTTTAGGTGCATAAACTTTTCACTTTTAACTCCTTCTCTCACACAATCCATTGGAACACAGGAGAATCCCTGAAAAATGTAGTGGTCAGACAAGTAGCATAGACTGGATGAGGCACTTAGTGCCATGGTCTAGTTGATTGGACAGGACTGGGTTGGATTGGATGATCTTGGAGGTCTCTTCCAACCTGGTTGATTCTATGTTTTTCACCCTGGCTTTTGAGGAGAAAGGGGAGCTAGAGTCAAACAGATGTGTAATGTATGGTGGCTGGACAAGATGTTTGCACTGTTTCCTCTGTGTGAGTTACTGGCAGCTGAGCCTTGTGCTTGTTCCTGTTGCATTAGATGCACAAGAGCAAAATTCTGTGACCTCACTTGGCTGTGATCACAGCCTGGTGGTGTGTTACAATGGCCAGCCCTTGTGTAGCTGGTGTGCAGACCTCCTGCAAGCACATCAGCCTTGTGTGTATCCACCTTGTCTGATCTGGGTTTGGGGTGCAGAGAGAGGTTTGCCTTGTGCTGCCCATGGACTCTGCGGAGGCCAGCACAGCACCAAGCTCCTTTCCTCTTCCCAGGGCTCCCCTGGGACAGGGAGTGTTAGTGCCCAAATTGTGCTCCAGTATCACGCTGCCCTCCATGAAGGGATTAGCTCCGTGGCCACCACGCAGCTCTGTCTAGCAGACTGCATTCCTGGGGTTTGTTTTTGAAAGAGATAAGGCAGATATAAATCAGCAGAGTTTGTGGCAGCTTCCAGCCAGCACAGGGGGAGTCGGGATGATGGCATGACAGCCTGGTCCTACTGAGGCTTGGATCAGGTGGTGCCTTTTGATGATGCAGCTGGGTGAAGTTTATGTTATCATGTCCGTTCAACTGCATGGTGTAGGACTATCAGTGATGACCATCAAATGATGGCTCCTCATGCTTTCCCTCCTTCAGCACTTTGGGCCAGGCATGGGCATGGCTTTGCTGAAGCCCACCCTGTAAAGGGACACCTGTGTGTCTAGACAAAAGTCTAGAGCTTCTCGCCTGCTGCAGGGTGCTAGCCCTGCCTGCTGGCTGCCTGATGCTTAGTGGGATGCAGGACAGACAGCCTTTCCCAGGGTCTGCTCTCCTGGCTGCTGAGCATGTGCTGGGCCCTGCTTACATCCTCCTGCCCACAGCCATTGCACACATCAGTGCTGACCTCTGTCCACTGTGGTCTCTGGTTGGGGACATGGGGACAATGAAAGGGGTGAGTGTGGAAGAAGCTGTTCATCAGTTGCACAGCTCTCCTGGCTGCCCCAGCATGGTCCCATGTCTCATGGTCAGGGTGTGTGTGATCTGTTCTCACGGCTGCATGTGTGTGGAGGGGATGGGGCTGCACAAGGTCCCCCAGCCCCTCACCCTGGCACTGCTTTCCCCCTCAACAGCTAGACCTGAGCTTGTGTCCTTGTGGGACAGCACAAAACAATTTCTAAGCTTCTCCTTCCTTCACAGGCATGTAATGAATTTACCACACATGTGATGAACCTTCTCAGAGAACAGAGCCGGACGCGTCCCATTTCTCCCAAGGAGATTGAAAGGATGGTGGGCATCATTCATCGAAAATTCAGCTCCATCCAGATGCAGCTCAAACAAAGTACTTGTGAAGCAGTAATGATTTTAAGGTCAAGGTTCCTTGATGCCAGGTAAGGCAGAGGCGAGTGTCTCCAGCTCTTTCTGATGGGAAGGGGCAATTGTTGGGTAAACCAGGGACTTGTGTCCTCAAGTAGGTAAGGGCTGCTTTGCCTCAGCGAAAGTTCCTAGCTCTTGTCTTTTACCCAGCAGCTGCTGTGAAAGGCAAGGTGCCTGCAGAGAGCTTTCATCCACAGCAATGTCTCTTCTAGGTATTTTATTGCAAAGGCTGAGCTTGTTTACCTGATGCTTGCTTGTTTTCCCTGCTCGTATGGGAGTCACATAGGATTTGCACAAAGGGCTGTTTTGTCACCACAGCAGTTGTTCAAATGGCTGCGGGTACTGATGTCTCGCAGCATAAGGCCAGCCTTGCAAAACACTGACCCTGTAATGGAAGAGCTAAGTTCTCTGGGAGGGACTTGCCCATGGGCTGTGGCTGATGCTGGGTTAGCAGCTGTGTGTGCCCGAGGTAAGGAGGGCAACGATGCTTCTGAAAGCCAGATCTGCTGGCTCGCCTCCCAGCAAGCTGTCGCCTGACTGGGGCATGGAAGAAGACAGCACCTTCCAAACTGCTCACGGCCAGCACGTGTCCCGTGAACACTCGAGTCATTGTTGGAGCGTAGAGCCTACCCCCATGGCCTGCAGCCTCCAAAATGGGATGACTATCCTGCAGGCTTCAGGACTAGGGAAGGGATTGTCCCCTGTACTCAGTACTGGTGAGACCACACCTTGAATACTGGGTTTGGTTTTGGGCCCTCACTACAAGACGGAGGTGTCTGCAGCATCTCCAAGGAAGGACAACAAAACAGGTGAAGGGTCTAGAGCACAAGTCTTGTGAGAAGTGACTGAGGAAACAGTCAGCTGGCTGCTTAAGTTCCTGATAGATAGAAAATGTGAATGCTGTGGGTATCCTAATCTTTGATTTTCAGAGGCACTTCCAAAGGGCGCATGGCTGGACTGCAGGGTTAGTTGGTATTTACTAGGTCAAACTGGGTTGAAGTTGTCTTTCTTTGTACTGAAAAATGTATATATTTTTGAGGCCATCTAGCAGAAAAGTTCTGAGCAAGGAGACACTTTTTCATCCTCTACAACTCCCTGAAAGGAGGTTGGAGCCAGATGGGGTTCAGTCTGTTCTCTCAAGTAACAAGCAATAAGACAAGAGGAAGCAGTCTCAAGTTGCACCAGAGTAGGGTTAGGTTGGACATTAGGAAAAATTTCTTCCCCAAAAGGGTTGCCAAGACCTGGAACAGGCTGCCCAGAGGAGTGGTAGAGTCCATCCCTGAAGGGGTTTAAAAGCCATGTAGATATGGTGCTGAGGGATGTGGTTAAGTGGTGACTTGCTGGGTTAATGATTGGGCTTGATGATCTTAACGATCTCTTCCAGCCAAAATGATTCTCTGGTTCTGTTCGGTGAAGCAGACAGGCAGGGATTCAGAAGGGTTTTTAGACATTAGGCAGCTTTGTGTCTGAGTCTTGATGAGGTGGGACATGGATCCCCAGCCCTTTCTCAGGGCTTCCCTTTGCTGAGCAGGGCCATGGCAGCTGCCAGAGCCTGGCGAAACCAGGAGGAGCAACCGGCACCAGGCAGAGCCTCCCTGTAGCAGCCAGCTCCTGCTTCACACCTGGAAGCTGTGAGGAGTGAAACAAGAGCAGAATTCTGTTATTAACAAGGAGGTCACTGGCAGGTGTGGAAATTAGGGTAATTACAGCCAGTCGGAGGAAATGTCTGCAGAGAGTGCCAGGAACTGCAAAGGTAGAGCTGCAGATGCACGTTTAAAAGTGATTTCTTTAAAAAGGAGGAAGGTAAATAAGGCAAAATGAGCGGAAGCACAGTAATGAGATAAACATAGCTCTAGGGAGAGAGCCTGCCTGCTCCAGGATACAGTGTAGTTAGCAGCAGCGTGATACTGCTGGAAGAGAGCGCTGGGGATTGCGCTCGGCTGCCGGCTGGCCTCGGGCACAGGCAGTTTGATTGCAACCAGCCCTGAGGGGAAGGGAGCTCTGAAGGAAGTGTTTAACCGGCGCTTTCCAGAGAATGTTTGGGGGAAAGGGAGAGCAGCCCACGTCAGGCAGAGGGAAGGCATCGCAGATGTGTTGATGCTGCTGCTGTAATCATTGTGGAAGAGCACAGCTTAATGACGGCTGCCTGCCCGTCCCTGCCCGTCCCTGCCCGAGGTGCTGTGGGGTTCCCTGGCTGGCACTGCCACATGGCTGGGCTGGCTGGAGCACATGCTGGCAGTGTACTCTGGAAAGGCTTCGCTACGAGGCCGCACACTTCAGTATATGTTCCAGGTTGTGTGTGAGAGCCTGGGCTCTGCTCTGCCCTCGGCAGGAGGGTGTACAGATGGGTCTCCCTTGCAAAGCCCTGAAAGCTACTTGCTCACAAAAGCCAATTAGCTCAATGAGTGCTATGTAAGGACACGGCAGTGAGGCCATGCTGTCCTTTTCCACCGTGCTCACCCCAGACGCCTGTGCAGAAGCCCCAGCTGACCTGTGCTAAAGGGAGCCAGGTTCATTAGGCTGCTGTCAGCATGGAGCGGTTTAACAGCCGGGAGATTCAGGCTGGCTTCTATACTTCAGGCTCAGCATCCTGCCCTGCTCTTGCTTCATCGTGTGTTGTGCCACCCCACACAGATGTGGCCTGTGCACCAACGGGATGGAATCCTGGGTGAAGGTGCATGATGTGAAACAGGAAGCAGAAATCTGGACTGTTGCAGGATCATGATCATTGGAGCCCACAGCCCTCTCAGCATGATGTTAGGGCAGAGACCAGCCCCAGGAGAGGGCTCAGGGTGCTGAGCCATGCTTTCATGTTGCTGTGTGCTGCAGCATGGGCATGCAACAAGGGTCACTTGCAGCCCAGCTGACCCTGCTGGAGTCCTGTTTGCATCTGGAAGAACATCTTTGGTTTTCTTTGCTCATTTCAGACGGAAAAGGCGTAACTTCAGTAAACAAGCCACAGAAATCTTGAATGAGTATTTTTACTCCCACCTCAGTAACCCCTACCCCAGTGAAGAAGCCAAAGAAGAGCTGGCAAAGAAATGCAGCATCACAGTATCACAGGTAAGCAGCGGGTGGGAGTAAGTCCTGGCCCCTGTTCCTCCGCTTCCTGGCCAGTGCCTTGACCTTCTGGCTCCACTTGTGAAGCTGTGTTCTCCCTCTAGGCTCTGGGGTGTGCTTCCAGCAGAGGTGTGTGATGTGCAGTGGATCCCTGCCCAATGCACTTTTGTAATCCCTTCAGATTTGTGTTGTTGACCATGATGAAGTTCAGCAAGGCAGTGGAACATGACTAAGGCATGACTGCCACAGGAAAGGCAGTGTGCCTGTGAGGCTGGGGTTGTGCTGGGGTAAAAGGAGTGTGCAAAGACGAAGACAGAAATAGAAAGGGTATAAAGCTGGCATTCTCCTGTATGTCAGCTTTCTCTCTGTGCAGGCAGTGAGATTCTTTACTGAGCCTTTCTATCATGAATTTGTTACAGCTCACCATTATTTTAGGGGAAGGCCAGTTTATTGACAAACATATAATCTATCTCTATAGATCAGAATTTCTTTGATTGCTTGACGTTGTTTCTCTAAGGCAGCGAGAGATTCAGCCTCTTGACATACTGAGGTGACAAGAGAGGCTTCTCTGTAGCAGAAATGTATTAGGCAGATTTGCAGCTTTTATCACATAACAGATGTGGCTGTGAAGTTAACACAAGAAAACCAGCAGCTCCCTAGTCGGGACAGCTCGCTCTTGTTGGCTGCTTTCTGTAGAGGCTAAAGTACATTCCCAGCTCTAGACTGGTGTCTCTCAGTGATGTTCAGGCCAATGACACTGTTCCATCAAGCTTCCTGTCACCAGTGAGTTTACAGAGCAAAACAACACTTTGTGTTTTGTGTGGCTTGGACATTTGATAGAAACCCCAAATTTCCCCACAGTCTGTCTGGCTCTTGAATCTTGGGAAGGTTGCACTTGAGCGACAGGGAAAGCTCAGCAGTTTCCAAGTTCTCCAGCCATCCCACTGCCCACTGCAAGGGCCGGTGTGCTGTCTCCTCCCAGCTCTGTCAGCTCCACTTATCAATATTTCAGGTCCTTTAGAGGAACAATGCCTGCAGCAAATGTGTTAACTATTAATGATTGCAGGCTGCACTATTGGCATTGCTGGCGATGCAACCTTTAGCTTTACAATTAAGACCTGAGTTGAGATTTACTTTATAGGTCTTCCTTGAATGCATGAAAAATTCAGGCACTTTATTGGAGACTTTCAAACGAAGGGCTGCCCAGCTGCCCCAGACTTGGAGTTACTTAATTGGCTTTGGATGCACCCTCAGCACAAACCTGGCAAAGGACATGTGAGGCCAGCATGGATGTGTGTGCCTTGTTCTCTCCTTGTTCACACCTCAGCATGCAGCACTTACTGTGCTCTGAGCAGAGTGGGAAGTGCCTGTGCCAGTGAAAGGGGAAGGTTAGGTGTGGAGACTGGGACAGTTTCTTCCAGTCTATTTACAAGTGGCTGTGGTGATGGGCAGGAGTTTTTTGGGGAAAATTAATCACTGAATTCATTCCCTCTCAGTGCTTCTTCTTTACTGCCAGTGTCACGCAGGCAACTGCAGGGCAGCCATGGTAGCCACTGGACAGCTTTTCCATGCCCACAGACACCCTTTTGGCTGCCTGGATGCCTGGAACCAGCCAAACAACATGAGAGCACATGAGTAGCTGGGCACCTTGGTCTGTAGCCCTTCATCTTGTTGCTGGTTTCAGTCCCCTGGGCACAAGATGATCTATAGCAATTCCTCCAGTAAGCAGTGTCCAAAAATCTTCCCTTCTGAGCCTTGAAAGCCTGCTAAGTGGTTAGGAGAGGCAGCACCATCACCACTAACTTGGAGAACCTGGAAGGTCTTCTGCTCTGCTGACAAAATGTAACTGGGAGAGAGTACATGGCAAAGACACCAAAGACCTGCTGAAGACATGCTTTCTGTCCACCCAGATTGTGCTTGGCAGAGGAGTTAGTGATTCCACAGAGTGGACAGACAAAAAGCTAGATCTAGATAAGGCTGAAGCGACTAAAGGAAATGAGGTGGAACATTTGAGAAGCCATAACTGATTGCTTCTAGTGCTAATAGATCTGATTTCTTTCTTAATTGGTTGTTTGATAAGATTTAATGTATATGTTGTAGATTGAAATGAAAGGCAGGCAGATGGTCTAAAAACATAGCAGCAGCAGCAACAGCAGCGAGCCTGGGACATGAATATAGGTTTGTCTCTTTAATATTTGATAGAAGCATGAATTAGTTGTTTCTTGAATCCATTAGGAAGCCTGAGTGAGGGATGGGAGTAGCTGCATTGCGTCCTCTGAAGCACTGCATGCAGTGCACTGAGCTTGGCAGGGTGACATGTTCCAGCCTGGAGCAAGGGCAGTGCTGACCACACAACCTGGGTGCTGCCTGTCAGAGGTGCAGGTCTGGGGCCATGGCTGGGGATTCACTCTGCCAAGATATTATAAATGATGAGGAAAAGCTCTGGATGATGGCAAAGCCTGAAAACAGGGCAATGTATCATCTGATGGGAGAGGAGCATGTATGTGAGAGAGGGAGTGCCTGTGATCAGCTGGCTGCTTAAGTTCCTGATAGATCTGCTGTCACAGCTAGAAAATGTGAATGCTGTGGGTATCCTATCTTTGATTTTCAGAGACACTTCCAAAGGGTGCATGGCTGGACTGCAGGGTTAGTTGGTATTTACTAGGTCAAACTGGGTTGAAGTTGTCTTTCTTTGTACTGAAAAATGTATATATTTTTGAGGCCATCTAGCAGAAAAGTTCTGAGCAAGCACTGAAAATATCCACTGCACACTGCTCCAGTGTCAGGCAGCAGAAGTCAAGAGAATGCAGTCCAGAAATCAGGAGTGAATTGAGCAGTGATTTAAAACACCAGCAAGAGTAGCATCGCATGGCATAAGAGATGGCATCCGAGCGAGCGACTGAGCTACACCTTGCACAGGGCTCTTATGAAAAATCTCTAACCACACACAGGTATTTCCAGCCTTGACCAGCAGTTCCTCAGACGTCACCATGCTTGGCACTGTGCCCTATTTATTTACCTCTTGTGCTACAAACACCTTGCAGGTGCAAAAGAGATGGAAAATGGGAAAAAGAAAAATAATGGATTGTTTCCCAAACTCCTGGAGGTTGTGGTTCATGTTTGATGAAGAGGCTTTGTCCTTTTCCTGGCTAAGCCAAGCTTCCCCCTTATCCTCTCCTAACAATGATCCAAGGTGTTTCTTTTTCTCTTGTACCATCAGTGCCTTGTAAATGCTGGGGGCAGATGCATGGCAGACCATTTTCTCCCTCAAATACTTAATTAGCGAGTGTTTTGGGTCATCCTCCCCCTAGGTTAAGCAGCTCACTGGAAATCTTGCTGCCATAGCACTTTACCGAGCTGCAAAGAAAATTGTCTTCCAGAATCATTTAGTTGCAGATGGGAGATAGATGGTTTCAGTTTTGATATTGGTGTTTAAAATAATATGTAGAGAAGGTTTTTCAAGAAAAGCATAAAGACAAAGTATTTATTAAGATGAACACCTTGCACAATTCCATTTTTAAGAGTACAGAAAAGGTAATTCTGGGGAAAAAATGTCCTTAACCAAGAACATTGTCGGCTGTAATTTAGAGCTACCCGATCAGCACGTGTTGGAGGGAGATAAACTGTATCATCTGTTCTCCCCTTACCATGGTCATGAGGCTGATGTTTTATACTTTTGCAGATGAGCCTCTTTCAGGGTGTCATGAACAACTATCAGTCTATCATATGGGCTATAGAGAGGGCAGAGTCATTGCTGAAAGCATGTCAGTGGATTACAGCAATAACATTTTTCACTGCTTCAAACAAAAGAAGGATGTGGTTGACAAGGAAATATGTTTAAATTTCTTTTAAAGAAAGGATGCAGAAGCTGGTTTTCAGCACTCCTGCTTTGTCTGAGTCTGTTTCTGTAAGCAGGCTGACAGGGAGATCTCTGGATATATAGACTCTTGCCTTGGGAGGGAAAAAAAAAGATGCAAGCTTAATTAAATAGTTTCTAGAGGTAAAATTCCTTGTTTAGATCATGCATCAAAATTGTGCCACACTGATTTTCAAAACTTTTTATTTTATGGCTCTGGATTAGGTGTGGAACACCAAGTCTGTGCAACAAAGGCTTGGGAACACAATGGAAGATTTTCTGTGCTCCATAAACACATAGTTAACTAATTTCATCCACGATGCTCTCGTGTCAGCTGTGTCTCTTGCACAATGAGCACTGATTTATCCCATGACATCAGCCAGTGCGGAGACACGAGGCAGGCCTGCCCCATCCCAAATCCCACATTAGGCATCTTGATGGTTTAAGTAATAATTTATTGTCTTTTTATTTAACATTGCAATTACCATGATAAATAAGTGCAACAGTATTGTTTGAAATGTAATATACAATTAAGCCAAATTAATTAATTGGCCTTCAATGATTGGGGGAGAAAGATGTTCATTGGTTTTTTTATGTGAAGAGATAGTTTGTTTTAATGAAAAATGTGTTGTGGAGCAGCTCACAGTGGAGACAACTTTTCATCTTTAGGGTGATTGTGGGGCTGGCTGAGGAGCCAAGGCACCTCATCTTCTCCCAGTGCCGGTGCTGGCCTGGGGCAACCCAGCAGTGGCACCGTAGTGCCTCTCGTGAGGGTGCCAGTGCCACCAGTAAGGGCAGGGTGAGGTGTTGCTCTGGGATGGGGCAAGGGAAGTTTCAGGCAGCCAGCACATGGGAGAAACTCCATGGTGGTGAATCCAGCTTAAATCTTACCTGGCACAACTTCCCCCCATGCCACGCCCTGCCACCATCCAGCCACCCATGGTGGCCATGCACACCTGGCTGGAGGCCCCTATGTGCCTCCAGGCCATGGCACACTCTGTGGCAGCCCCTCGCTAATGTGTTCCAAAGGAAAGCAGAGAGTCCTTTGGCTGGGAGGTTAAAGGGCCTGGGCACAGGGCACATGCTTTAATCTCAGGAACAGTTTAACATTTCTGGGTATTCACCGAGATGTGGTATGCAGGTTAAACATAACGTACGATCGCTGCTCCTCTCATTGCTTCCAATTAAACCTTGCTTGTTAGTTTAACCTCTAGGTAATCCCATCAAACAATTGATGTCAAGGAAACACTGCCCACAGTGGCTCTGGATGAGTGGCCATTAATTTTAATTGCCTTGATATTAAAGATTAAGAAGTATTGGGACTAGCAGAATGGAAACGATCTGATGTCAAGCAAATCCACTCGTTGAGGCTTCCCCAGGCTGCTGGTGATATTAAAATTTTACTGTGAGAATTAAATAAACCTTTATTAGTGATGGCTGTTGTTTGATTGGTCCAGGGGCGTACATAAACAGAGGGGTCTCGTACACATCCGTGGACAATACAGTTGATGTACAGAGATTCCTCAATTATGAAACTGTTAATAAAGCATAATCCGATTGTCCACAATAATTATTTGCTAGGTTTCATTAATGTATTATTGCTTTTCTGACTGACAAGGTAATATTAAGTGCAGTATATAGAATACGATGGAGTATTATCTGGGGAACAGAATGTATATGGTACCTTCAGTATTTCTGTTAAAAGCTGGAGGCTTTGCATTAATTGTGTTTAAACAAAAGCTATAGCTACATACAACAGAGCAGGATTTGTCTCCTCTCTGCAGCAGGATGCTTTATCAGGCACTGTGCGGGTGCCTTCCTGGGCATTGTGATGGAGCACAGTGAGGTGAGAGGTGCTGCGAGCTGCTGTGGCTCATGGTGGGTGCAGCCATGGGGTGCAGGGGCTCTGGGAATTGCAGGATCCCAGCCCTCATCTCTCCCTGTGCCAGGTCCCTCACTGCAGGGATGGCTGATAACCACTTGTGTTATTACTGGTCCTTTCCCCCTTTGCGTTGTTGCAGATGCTTTCTAGTCTGGGCAGCACTGGCCATTGTCCATGGTACAGACTGAGTTTATTATTTGGGAGCTCTGTTACGGCAGCTGAAGTTAAACAAAGCCACTGAGAAAGATTGTACAAACTTTCCTGAGTGGCTCCAGCCATGACCTCTGTGTGGGTTAATAGTCAGTGCCCCATGAGCCATCTTGGCTTCAGTACAGTATCTTCAAAGGGAGATGACAAAGTGACTTTTCAGCCTTTATTGATTTATATGATTCTTTTCATTTTCAGCCAACCAAACACGATTCTATGAGTGGGCTGCCAAGGTTGTTCCAGCCCAAAAATAAAGAACAATTGCTCTCAATGCCTGCTCACCCTCACTCAACCAGACCTTGGTCCCCTTCAGTAGCTTTCGGGGTCTTGCACTGATTTTGTTGACAAATGGCTCACAGAAGTAGGAGACAATAGTATATACTACATTCTACAGCAGGTTCCAGGATATGTTGCCATCAGAGTCACCCATTGTGCCTCAGTTTGCCAAGAGAGAAGCAGAGCCAGATCACACTTCTTCAGTGCCATAGCAATGTTTGGCTGACGCTACTTACTTCATTAACTGGAGCACCTGGCAGATACAGATTTGGGACCGGGGCACTCCCATTTGCTGGGTCTTGAACACGACGTCTTGAAAGGATGATGCTTTGCCAGGTCAAGCACTTTGTGTCCTTCACCCTTCCCACCTCTCTCCACTGCAGGTGTCCAACTGGTTTGGAAATAAGAGAATCAGGTACAAGAAGAACATTGGGAAGTTCCAGGAAGAAGCCAATCTCTACGCGGCAAAGACGGCTGTGACTGCAGCGCACGCCGTGGCTGCGGCCGTCCAGAACAACCAGACAAACTCCCCCACCACACCAAACTCTGGTACGTACCTAGCTTGGGTGATGAAGCATCCTGTAGGGCAGTCCACACAGGATGATCCTAAAGGGCTCCCTAGAGAGTTTGGTTGGGCTGAGAAGGCTGCAGCAGCTCCCTAGCAGACTTACTCATGGCATGGGGAGTGGTACCAAGCGCATGGGATTCCAGGCTAGACCACTGCACGGGCTGAGTGCTCCCATATGTGGTCTCAGTGGCTTCAGTGGTGAAGCTCCTGCAGCCTTACAGGGTAAGGGAGTGAGGCTCATGTCATTCCAGCATGGTGACATCTGCCTGGCTTGGGCTTCTGTCATCTTCTTTCTTTCTGTAGGTATTTTAAGCTTTTTCTCATTTAATAAAAATAACATAAAACGAGGCAGGCTCCAAGTCTGCTTTTGAAGAACTGTTGAATTTATTGTCCAGATAAAAACAAAATAGAGGAATGTTTTAGCATGCACTAATCCGAATTTCAACTCTGGACTGCTTGAAATAGAGCTGTTACCATAAATAGAAATGTAAGGATGCAACTTTTATTTTGGAGTTGTTCTACCACGTGTTCTTCTGCAGCATTTAAAAAATGTCTCACTGGTCTGCTGTTGACATTTTGCAAATCTAGGCATTAAATTAGCAGGAGAGTTCATGAAGAAGCAGTCTCTTTTTTGGGTTCCAAAGCCAAAGGTTTCCATGAAGCACAGATGCGTTTGATGTTATTTACAGTCAAGTTTGCTGTGACTTAGTTGTAGACAACTTTTAAAGTGCGTAAAGGTCTATGGGGAAAAAATCCTACAACTTTAATGACACGAAAGTAAGAAAAAGATTCCTCCTCTGATGGTAATAAATCTGCTAATTAGGAATGACCAGCCATTTCCTTTTGAAGGAGACATTAAGCACAGACTCAAAATGAGTTTTTCTCTGAGTGTTTGGTGATAGCATCTTACGATGAAGCGATCCACCGGAGGAAAGCTCTCAACATGAAAACCTGGTTTTGTACAGGCTGCTCTTCCAGAGGGAAGAGCTGACCTCGGTCACACAGGCCTTCCAGGCTTTCCCAGTTTAGTGGTCCCAGGCAGCAGTCTGTGCCGGGACGTGCCGAGCCAAGCCAAACCGGTGGGCGGGGGACCAGTGGCCTGAACTCGTCTGCACTGGGGCCAGCATCTGCTGTGCTCTGCTTTTCCTTCTCCTCTCCTGTCTTCTTCTCCTTCCCCTGCCCTCAGATCTTGGGGGTTATATATTTGCAGCTCTCTGTTATTCAGCTACCTAACTCTTTCCTTTCCAGGTTCTTCTGGTTCTTTTAACCTCCCAAATTCTGGGGACATGTTCATGAACATGCAGAGTCTGAATGGGGATTCTTACCAGGGGTCCCAAGTCGGAGCCAATGTGCAGTCACAGGTAGGAGAAATGCCCCAAAGTAGGGCCTTTCTAGCAGGGTAGGGTTTGGGCTCAAAATTCCACCTTACTCTGGCTCTATTGAATGGTCTGTGCCTCACTGCAGAGTGGAGGCTGCATATTTCTGAATGTGACCTATTCTTACCCCAGCATTGAATTTCACAAATATAAAGGAAAGAGTGATTTTTTTCTGATTGAAATTTTAAGCTTTGTGAATGCATTCGGCTCTGGCTTGAGCTCATGGAATGGGATTGGGTGCGTCTGACTTCCATGGACACTATAACTCCAGTGAATTTTCTTTCTTTTCTCCTTTTCCCCCTTTTTTTTTCTTTTTCTTTTTTTTTTTTTTTTTTTAATTAAAAAAAACAAACACCACCCCATCTTTCATTTATTGAATAAACTTTTACTTATCCATTTATTTAAACATCAGAACACATCTAACTGAGCTATTAAAATACAACTCATTCTCAGTCGCTTTTCCAATCCTTTCAAGCAGGGTTAACTCCATGTTTACAGGCAGTATATAGGCCATAATCTCTTCCCAAACTTGCAAGCACATACAGAGGTATAAATATGCACAGCACTTTGCTGCAGACACTTAAGAAGGACCTACAGGATGCACTGCTGTGAGGAAGTTGTTGTTTGGCTGGTGTGAGAAGCAAAGATGTATGGTTTTTAACGTGCAAGGATTTGTTGAAATTCTGCCAGTCATTCTTGATTGATAAATTTGCCTTTCATATAAGATGCTAAACCCTTTTGGCTCACATAATTCAAAATGTTGCCTATTTTAAGTGATGATGTTTTAATAGATTTGGAATGATGAATTTTGTTTCCCCTTACTTTAAGGTGGATACCCTGCGTCATGTTATCAATCAGACGGGAGGATACAGTGATGGCTTGGGAGGAAATTCACTGTACAGTCCACATAATTTAAATGTGAGTACCCAGGGGAACAATAGTTTGGAGAGCCATAAGCACGGTGTCAGGTAAATGCAGTCATTAATACATGTATTAATTACTCTTGCAATAGCATTTCTTTTTTAATATCTCATATATGGGGGTGAACTGCAGAATAGCCCTTGGTACAGCTGTGAGCTTTGATAGCATGAGTGGGAAATTCCTAGAGCTGGGGCTGCAAGCAATCCGAATTTTTATATTTTTCAGCCTTATGAGTTAAAAAGTAATAGCCTTGGAGAGAAGGCTCTTGTTCTTCACACAGAGATGGTCAGATAACTCTGTGCTGTGTTCGTTATTGCCTGCAATCAGACACAGGACCGTGCTTTTGATATACTTTTAGCCATTTCAAGGGTGCACATTTTTCCTGTGTTTGAGAAGTACTTTTGGCCTTGTTACTCCAAACGGGAGGGAGTAGTAAGTCTGGCAAACAGATGCTAGTAAATTGAGGGATTATAGGCTTGATGGTGATAGGTGCTAAATGTCCTACCTCTCGCTGTAAGCAATGGGATCTGACAGTACTCAGACCCTTGTAGGCTGGACCCCGGAGCCTGCACACGAGGCGCCAGGATAAATAAATGCCAAGATCTATTCTTCTGTCGGCGTGAAAGCCTGGGATGAAATACCACCCACAGCAGCAGCCTCTGTGGCAAGGGCTCCACGGCAGATCCTTTCATCCTTCATTTCCAGCCTGTTTCCCTCATTTACAATTTCAACAATTAATGCTTTAGTGTTTTTTTATTCATGTTTCATATTTGCTTGAGAGGTGACTTGCATTTGTTTTCCTTCATATCTACGGAATTTAAAATCAGCGTAGAGAATTCCC
>WAAF01018158.1:1238842-1323842 GCA_013400475.1 Tricholaema leucomelas | reverse complement strand
AACAGTTGCCAATTACTTGGCCTTAAGGGTAAAAGTACAGGACAAGCTTAACCTCAGTAGCAAGAGCAGACACAAAGAAACACCTCACCTAAAATTTAACTTTGCGCATATTTCCATGGAGAGTCGAAATGAATCGCAGACTTTGATTGTGTTTAATCTTTTCATATCTCTTATAGAGTTGGAATAAAAAGAGCTGTTCGGTTATTTCAGTTAACAATGGTTGTGTTTAAGAATCCTTATTCGTCACATTTTTGTTGTGATCTATTGTCTTACAAATTAGATTGGAAACCAGGAGGATCTTTTCTTGCTAAAACTGCCTGGACCCCGAGTCGAGTCTCCTCTCTGTGTTTCGACACCGGACTAGGTTGTTCTTAGGAGATGAAGACACTTGCTGCTGATCTCTGTGAAAGCCAGACCCGGGGTTTTACAGTACGAGCTAGGTGCTGCACACGCCTGCCAGGATTTGTTACCTCCTCTTGGCAGCGAACCACAAACAAACAAAGGAAAAAAGCAAAGGAAAAAGGCACCATCATATGGAGTGTTGTACATAGTGTAGCAAAAGAGTATTTATACATCTCACCAATCAAACACAGCTTTATTACCTCATGCGAACTCATACAAACCAATAGACTTTCAACATGTTCTGTAGCTTAGAGTGCTCACTTACTACCTCTGAACGATACTCACGCTGTAGTTTGTCTCTTTCTTATCTTTTTGCATCTTGTAATTAACTCTTTGTTTCCCCATGAAATGTAATGTACATTGTAATCTTTTAAAAGAATCAGGGTTGCGTTGGCAACTTTTAAAGAAGCAGAAGTGGAACCATGGGGGTCCTAGGTTTAACACAAAACAGTGAAACTGTTGTAAATACTGAGAAACATTTTGAATGTTCTTCATCTTGTTACTAATCCACGCAAAAACCAACAACTAATTGTAATGCATACAGACTTCAGTATTCAGTACTGTATATTTCCCCCTGTGTAACAGGGGGCCCTTTCTTTCTCTCTTTTGTATTGTATGCGATTCTGAAACTGATTGAGTCATGAAAATAATTTGTGGCAGTGATTCTAATGTATTAAACCGTTTCGTGTTACTTTCTAACTGGATTACACCCTGGATTGAAAAGTCTTCCTCGTGGTAGTTATATGTAGTTTCAAACATGAATAAACTTTTTGCTTTCATGATCAAACGTTGATGTAATTTCTTCCTGCTCAGTTGAAGTCAGAGCTAGAAGATGAGTAGGCTACTAGGAGTGCAAGCTGTCACAAAGCAGGAGCAGAGTGTGTCTTTAAATACCAGTAGGTCGTTGTGCCCTCTTGCTTGGAGGAGATTGGAAATCCTGGAGAGGTACATCCTAGCAGGAGCGGGAGCAGGAAAAGGAGCAGAAGCAGCATTGGTGCCAGCCTCTGCTTCCACCTCACTCTGCTTGGGAGCAAAAAATTGAAGTGGAGGTGAAGGAAGGGGTCAGTCCTTTAGATGAGTTTAAAACCCATTATAATACTTGCTCTTGATTACCATCTTCATTTAACATTAACTTTGGAACGACAGCCTAGGCTAGCAAGTATAATGTGATTATAAAAATATTTTTCTTTATTAAAAAAAACTTTTTTGGAAGGACATATATATATATAAATGCTAATTTTAAATCTTTTTAATGAAGTAAAGGTCAATAACAGGTAATAGCCTATTTACCATATCTCAAGGAAATTGACTCACAGGAAATCAAATTAACGTTAATCACTTGCAGCAAATGGTCTTTGATAAATACAACTACTTACTACTTGGGTTAGTGTAGCTAGGCAGGAGAAGGGCTAGTGCTCACTTCTACCAACCCGTGCCAGGCTGGAGCCTCAGAGGAACTGCCTGCCCATCATGTTTCCTTTCCAGTCAGCTGTTCGAGCCTTTAGGTGTTGTTTGGAGGCTAAACAATTACCTGCATGATTCAGTGAGCTTGTGGGTCAGCTTTTCTTATCAACACTTCTCGTTTCAGTTGATTTTGTAAAATACCTTTGTTTACCTGCTCTCAGCCCCAGGACCATTGCCACACTCTTCTCCCTCCACTTCCCACATGCCCTCATGCACCAATTACTGCTTCTGTTGATGGAGCAGACACAACTTCTTGATCAGTTTTAGAATTGAACATTGCTTCTTTCACTACAGGTGGTGCATTTAAATAAATAAGTAAATAACTAGATGTGCATTGCAATGCCTTCATTATTGGTTAATGGGAGTTTGGGGCAGATGGGGACTGTGGACTTCTGAAGACTTCTGTGCGTGGAGGACAAAGCGCCGAACGATTTGCATTTGCTAATGGAACTCCCCAAGTCCACACGCTCAGTGTTTATGCTCCAGCTCAATGGCAACAGTGTTTTAAATGTAAAGTGTGTCAGTGGAGGCGTAGGCAGCGTAATGAACACACAGACGTCCCTCATCTTGATCACATCTCCACTGGCCACAGGCAAGGACCTGTCACACACTGAGGAGGTTCATAGGAAGGCCATCAACAACCTTTGGGCCGCACTTGCGTGCCCTGTGCCCGCTGGGCATCATTAGTGTGCTGCTTTACAGCATTAAGGCTTTGGGTCCCTTTGAATTACAAGTGCAATTTGGCCTTTCCTTACATTGGCGAACAGCCACGTGGTTACATGGCAAATAATAAACATCTTGTCCTTGAGGCTTGATCACACATCAGAAAGGTTTACTGCAAGCACCAGTATTAGGATCATGCTCTTGATGGTATTGTGTTTCACCCTGCAGCTACACCCCAAAGGGCCATCAGAGCCTTGTGCAGGAATGGTGACTTGTACAAGGATCCCTCCTCTGTGCACACAGCCCAGATGGACCATGGCCCCCTGGTTATGAGTGACCTCTATTGCACTTGTCCTGAAGTGGGGAAGAGACCCTCAGCTCTCCCATCCATTGGGACCATTAGTGGTGTGATTCTGATTCCCTGCAGCCAGGTTTGATCTGTTGGCAGATGTGAATATCCTTGTGACCGAAGCTGCTGTAGCCTCATCTCCTAGTGCACTGCAGTGGCAGAGGAGCAAAGCCTATCAAACTGTGCCCTATGGCTATTGCTCTTTCCAGCCCTGGAAGGTTCAACCTGGAGACCCCACACAGGAGTTGCTGGGGAGTTTGCAGTGGGTCTCAGAAATCTCTGTCTCCAGTGCGCAGCACCATCCTGATGGAGGCACCTGCCACTGCCCACATGGCAGTGTGCATCACAGGGCTGTGACAGGCTCAAGAGTGTCTGGAGGAAAGACCCACGGTGCTCCCCTGGGCAGGGCTCAACCAGTCACTTTTGGGACCGGCCCCAGCTCTGTCCTAACTGCTGTGCCCCTAGGCTGGCAGACTGCACCACAGCCACTGCACTGAGGAGCGGAGTGTCCTGCGGAGGAGCTGTGAGAAGCCCTGCAGCCAGAGAGAAGTGATGCCTGGCATCCTGGCAGAAGCACCTACTCACAGAGCTGTGAGAGCAGCCCTGCAGTCGTCTCACAGCCCCACGAAGAAAAGCAAACCTTTGTGTGCCGAAAGCGATGCAGGTGATGATCTCCTGTCCCTGGCAGTCAGCCACCAAATTCCTGGCTCCCTGCATGCTGGCCTTGGATGCAATGAGGGATTCTCAGCCTAGGAAGGGAAGAGTCCAGGAGATTACGACCTTCCAAAATCCATGCCCCACAGGACTGGTTCAGTGGGGGCAGCTCTGCTGACAGTGTGAACTTGGCATTAAGTGTGGACCACTGAACGCTGCCACTTTACCCTGTAGCAACGTCTTCTGCAAAGACCACACAGGAGTCGGCTGTAGGCTGCTGATGCCAGTGTCTGTGCCATGTATTTCCGATGTGACAAAAATAACTCCGAGTAACTGAAGATGTTTCCAGTTTGTGTTAATAAAATGCATCTTTTTAAAGAATGGAATTCTTCAAAGATTGGCAAATTTTATTTTATTTCATTAGCTTTAATGTCACTGCCATATGGACTGTGAAGAAAAGTGAACCATTAGATCAGAGGGACTGAGTTATCAGCGTGACACAGAACGCACTGATACAATTGTTAAGGATAAGCCCTGGGAGTGATTTATTGCGTGCATTGTATTAGCCACAGAGGAGTTATGATATGCTCCCCATTCCTGTATCATATTAGGATTTTATTAGTCTAATATGACACGGTAATATAATATATGATTAGGATTCCCATCCAGTTATCCTTCCCTTGGTGGCAGAGAGCAGGAGAAGGTTTTGTGTGCAGCAGCTCCCTGGGCATTGTGCCCATAGAGGAGAGGAGATGCTTGGAATGGCTGCTAAATTGATCTCCTGGGCTTCTGGGAGAGACAGGGGTGCTGCTCACTCCTGCAGGCACACTGGGCACCCTGAGTGGTCCGTCTGCCACCAGATTTGTTTTCCCTATGCACTTGAAATACAAAGCCACTCACTTCTTCCTGCAGCAGGCAGCAGTGGGAAGGATGGTGCCAGCATTTAAAATCTTTGTTGACAGCCGCCCTGCAGGTGCTGGGCTGTGTCCGAGCAGTACCTGGGAAATGAGCTGTGACAGGCCAGAGCAAATCTACTGCAGGCACCAGCCCTGTCGAAGCGTCCTGCAGCACTGGTGATGCCTGTCTCCTCACAGGCTCAGCATGGTGGGAGGTATGGTGTGCCCAGACCAAGCGAAGTGGAGCCATTGCCAAAACAAGTGGGCACAAGCTGAGACTGTAAGATAAGCAGGGGAGGTGTTGATGTAGCTCCTGATGCCCTCTCTAAGGCCATGTGGGTGACCATGTTGTGTTTAGTATAGCTCAAAAGCCCCAGGGTGCTGCCCTCATTTACATATATGGCTCATTTGAAGGGCAGTGCAGCAGCGTCTGAGACACTTGGGACAAGCCCTGGGCTGGTTCTGTGCTGCATTGTGCCAGGTGGGCAGCCATGGGCTGGTCTTGGTCCCCAGAGGCAGAGTCACTTGTCTGGGGGTTGCAGGTCTGGGGCTGTCCCTCCCAAACTCAGCCATCACCCCTGCCCTGCACTGGCACTGCTTGATGTCGGCCAGCAAAGGGACATTAGGCAGCACCATCTGCATGTGGCTGGGACAGCCAGTGCCAACTGGACACAACCTCAAAGTGTCAAACCCTCCAAGCCTCAAACCCTCCTTGCCCTGGAGCTTGTGGAATCCAGCTCTCCCCTCTGGCATCCTCTGTGTCTGGCTGGGCAGGCTGGGCACAGGTACCGTATGCCCCAGCATCAGGATGGCACCACATGTGCCAGTGTTGGAGGTGAAGGCAGGAGCTGAGCTCAGCCTGGCACTGACACGACACACTAATTGTTCTGCCTTGTTACAAGATCCCCCTTGCCCCCGCATCTGTCTCTGCATGACTCTACCCACTGCAATCTCTACTTTCCTAACAAACCCTGAAGACAAACTTTTCTTCAAAGTTTCCCTGGTGTTCCCTGCCCATTTGTTGCCAAATCCCCTGTTTTGCCTGCGAGCAGGCTCTGAAGTGAATGCTGTTTGTAGCCTCGTTCTTGCCTCCAGCAGCAGCAGCAGGGAAAAAAAAAGTTCAAGCATATCAGTGTGGTACTAGGTGATAAATCCCAAAATCTATATCAAAGCCTATTTGATCATCTTCCTGTCATTGATATAATAAAAAGGATTAATTTATTGGAGACTGCCAAAACCCTCATGTGGCAACAAATTTAAGGATCTTGTTTACACAGGCTAATTAAAACCAATTAATTTCATTCATATCTGTGGCTACTAATGTGGGTGCAGACGTGTGTGCTTGTCTAGGGGTGCCATCAGTATGTATATGGCCATGCCCTGCCTAAGTGAGCCCCCTTTCATGTGTTGGAGGGTGGCAACCCTTGGGGACATGGATGGACTTGCAGGCTGCCCCGTGGAGCACACCTCTGGAACAATGGCCCTCTGGTAGTAAAGGAGTCCTCCTCCTGCTGCTCCACATGCTCAGTTCTCTGAGATTGGCACTGGGAGAAGGGAGATGCCTGGAGGAGCTTAGGGATGCCCTTTGCTGTGGCTGCAGGGCAGCCCTGGTGGAGTGTGTGCCCAGCCAGAGGGGAGGTAACCCACCCAGCCACTTGCCCAACAGAAATTGTCACTGAGGTGATGGTGTCCCTTCTCCAACAGAAGAGTGCAGAGACCCAAAGAGGAGAGAGCACAAGTGTCGGTGAACTCTGTCCCCAGCACTTTCAGCCCTGACACATTTGAGTGCTACTCTTGCACCAGCACAGCTCCCCATGGCCAAGCTACTGCTACCTGTGCTGAGCAGTGGAAAGCCTGGCACTGGAGGCTGCTGGATCTGCAGAGGGCACACCACCGCCCCTCGCCCCTCGCTGCTGGGAGCCTGGGCGAGGCTTTGGGAGCTCACAAGGCTGTTGCGCGTGAGATGAGCTCACCTCTCAACGCCAGCTCTGAGGATAATAAAAGGCTGCGTTTTTGGTGGTAGAATTCAGCATAAAGAGCACGCGTCATTAAATATGGAAATCCAGAATTTTATTAGCAATCTGCTAGATCTGAACTGACGCCAATTAAACAAAAAAGATATCATTTATAAGAAGGCAGAGTTCAAGTTGTATTAAATATGAAATGCAATTTGCTGCTGGTTGTGATTTATTACCGTGGGTACATTGTTCAAAGAAGCATGTTATATTTCAATAGAGAAATATTGTTTATTCATTAATATTTTAAAACTTGCTTATTGCTGTGTATGACTCTCCTGCAGAATGAAACTTATGATTTAAAACATGAATTAATAAACACATTTGAAAGTGTTAGACAATATCATAACCACTCATTTTTCATTTTACTGAGAGCGTATTAAACTTTCATCATTCCGTCTGTACTATTGTTTTCCAAATAAAGGTATGGACTCTAAATTGCTAATTTCAGGTAAAGATGAGAGAAAGCAATAACATATGTTGGGAATCAGTCACTATGTCGTGCTAATATGGGCTCGGAACTTTTCTTGTTGCATTATTCATAAATCTTCTGCTTAGTGCCATGTCCTCTGAAGAGGGTTCCCGGTGCCCTGTAGAGTTCCAGGTACGCCGGCACGGCAGCCCTGTGTCCTCCTCTTAATGCAAGGAAACGTTTGATAGAGGCTGACATCCTAAATGAGGCCGAAAATATTTTATACCAAACGTGATAAAGCAGTAATGATCTCAGAGGCCTCAGGTTATCTTGGTTATTACCTGCACCCACCACTTGAATCAGCAGCATTAAGGGGTCCAGACCCACTACGCAGATACCTCTGAACTCATTAGTCCTGAGTACTTTATATAGACTCGCCTATCAGTTGCTTGATTTAAACTAACCTTTTTTGTATCTTAAAAATCTCTCCTGCCTCAGCCTTGCTGTATTACCATAACAATAACCAGTATTTCAATTTTAAGAACTCATTTTTCCTCAAATAGAAAGTGCCAATCAATTTAAAGAGCAGGAGATGCACGCTGAGGAAGCAGGCAGGGCATGTGCTCTCGGTGTCTCACCCTCCTGCTCCTAGCCCCTTGTGTCCAGAAGCATTTCTCAGCATTGCACATTCTCCTCCTCACTGCCCACCACAGCTTAGCTCTGTGGCACACACTGGGCAGTGGAGGCTCACCTCCTAACCTTCCATTGCATGGGTGTGGGGTGGAAATAATTGAACTGGATGTGAAGCTGACATTTGGAAACCTTCCCCAAAGGCCGGCAGTTTAATGCCAGTAGTGGTGCAATGTGAATGACTGATGGCAAGCTCCTGCCCCAGCCTTTCCTCTCGGGAGCAGCAGTGCCAGATGAACAGTGGCTGAGGGGTGCAGGAGGGGTCCCCAGGGCCATCAGCATCCAGCATTGGTAACTGCATGTTGCCTTAGCTGGAATGAGTTGCTGAGTGCTCCAGCTTTGCCCACTTGCAGTGGCTGCAGTCAAGGGTCCAGGGTTCCATAGTGAGGGTCCAGGGGACAGCTGTCAGGGATAGAGGAAGCGTGGGGGCCATGGTGGGAGGGCAGGCAGCTCTGCACCTCACCTGATTGATGGTGGGTGGTGAAGAGCGGCAGCTCGCACCATAGCAGCCCTCACACCTGACAGTTAATGTAAATTAACTATTCACTTCTTCGTTGGGCAAAGTGATTTGGCAAACCTTATTACTCCAAGCCAGTCAATTAATTAAAGTTCAGTGCTTAATCAAGTTCCAGTGGTCATACGCGGGGCACAGGATTTCTCTTTCCTGAGCACCTCGCTCAGAGGTTAAATGAGAAACACATGGAAAGGGCAGCAGGGCTGGGCCAGCCATGCTTTGCTGCCCAATTCCTCCTCAAATTAGCCTCCACCTTGTCCTTGCTGGGCCCAGGGCAGCCCCGTGTGAGCTGGTCCCTCCTGGCAGCACTGGGGAATTTAGCAGGCTCAGCAGTGAGCTCTGGATTGGTGGCTTTGCCCTGCCAAGTCTGGCTGCTTGTGGTGCCATGGTGCCACTGGGCACCGCTGGGGTGCGGGGAGTGGAAGGCATCAGTGCAAGCCCAGGGTCCTCTTGCTACCCCAGAACCTTGCTGCAGTGGGGCACTCAGGAGTATTCAGTTGGAAACTCATTTTCTCCCCAGCACAGCTCAGCAGACAAAGGAGCCATAATAAAATTTGCTCCTGGCCAGCAGAAATGGCTGCAGGTCAGGGAGGACTGGGCTGTGTGGGACACAAAACTGGAGAGGATGGGGATTGCAGGCACAGGCTGGCCGAGGTGGAGAAAGGAGGGGATAGTGCAGTTCTCTAGTGGAAAAATGTCTTTCAGATAGGCCTGACCATGTGTTTTAGTAACTCTCCAGACCATCCATAACTGGGAAGGAGATGCTGTCCAGTGCACACGGGCAGCAGATTCAATTAGGTTTCTCTCTCCCCAGAACGTAGCAGGAGAAGCAATCTCTCTTTTTTTTTGAAGAATGTAATAACAGAGTGCAATGGAAATGCGTCAAAGAGACTCAGAGAACAGGATCCCTGCCTTAAATCTTGAAAAGCAGTCAAGAAAAATATGTTGTTTACCTGAATTTGTTTTTCATAAGGTCTCCCAGAGGATTAATAAACTAACCTTTCGGCTGTGAACACCTGGTCCTACACACCATCAATAACGCCAGCTTCACCCACTGCATTAATACTCACTTAGTGTGGGAGGCAAATTGCAGGAAGCTAAACGGAAGTTACCAAACACACCCTGCTCGTGACAAAGAGGTCACCAAGGGCCTCTGCCCAGCTCTAACTGAGGCCCTTGGCATAATCTCACAGCTCTGCTGCTGTGCCCCACTGCCCAGTGGCTGCCACAAATACGATTGTAAGGCACTGGAAGGACATTTAACCTGCAAAGTAAATCCACAATTAATAATTAAGGCTGGATGACATGTTTCTTTAGAAGGCCTGTTATGCTTTTGTGCAGCTTGCAGGTGAGTGGTGAAACACTCCATCCTTGGGAGCTGGATGGAGATAGGACTGTGGAAACAAATCTCCAAGTTCAGACATCATCAAATGATGGAAATTCCCTGTGCAGAAGTGGCATAGGGCACTGGGTTTACAGTGAGCTTGTGGTGGACAGAAGAGCACACCACACCTCTGTGCAGGTCAGAGATGTCTCAATGGCAGGCAGCTGAGCAGAGCCCAGGCCAAGTTCCAGGCTGGCAGTCAGAGGCTGGGGACTCCTGCTTGTGTCTCCATTTTGATGATGTGCTTACCAGTTTCTGGGGTGCCAGTGCTGGACATGAGGACTGGGTTCATCCTACATTTTCCAGTGAGGCCCCAGGTGCTTCACCTTGCCAAATGTCCCAGATGTGTCCCTGACTGGGAGGCTGGAGATTCCTGACCCAGGGGGGGCTGGAGCCCCTGACCAGCCCCTGGCAGGACTTTGTCTTTGTAGGGGATTGAGCAGCACATTAGAAGAGCAAAGTGTCCCAAGCACGGCCCACCAACAGCTGCACACTGCCACTAGTGAGTCTGTAGGCTCGAGCTTGGCATCCCTTAATTGATTGATAGGCTCGGACTGTCAGCGCTTAAAGAGATAATTCAATTTATAAAATCCTATTAAGTAGTGAAAGATTTTTTGATTGTTGAATTGTTTCCTATGTTATGCAAGTCATTTTGGCCCCCTCTCACTTGGAAATCCACTTCCCATTTGTGAGAAGGCTGGCAACGGAGTTGTTGCTTGTCGCTGGTGGATGCTCAGATACTCAGACCATGGATAAGTGCAGGACCTGGGCAGCAGGGGCAAAGAGATGCCCCGAGCCTGTGATCTCCCCATGTTTTGTAGCATCCCAGTGTCCTGCAGCATCCTGGCATGCAGGACTGTCCCTGTGGCTTTCCTACAAGTCTTGTCTTGGGCACAGGCAGAGCCTCTGGCACCCCAAACACCCTCCCAGCCCACCAAACCAGCCCCCCTCCCAGGAGTGTCTCCAAGCCAGAGCATCACCATGACCCCATGACTGCCTGGCAGGGTGTACTCAGCTGTGAGGTACCTACATGTGAGTGGCCTTGAACACAGCCCTGTGAGGAGAGGCTGAGGGAGATGGGATTGTTTAGTCCAGAGAAGAGGAGGCTCAGGGGTAACCTCATTACTGTCTACAACTACCTGACAGCAGGTTGTAGCCAGGTGGGGCTGGTCTCTGCTCCCATGCAACCAGCAACAGAACAAGGGGACACAGTCTCAAGTTGTGCCAGGGGAGGTCTAGGCTGGATGTTAGGAGGAAGTTGTTGCCAGAGAGAGTGATTGGCATTGGAATGGGCTGCCCAGGAGGGGCACCCACCAGGGGAGGTGGTGGAGTCGCCATCCCTGGAGATGCTCAAGAAAAGCCTGGATGAGGCACTTAGTGCCATCATCTAGTTGATTGGACAGGGCTGGGTGATAGGTTGGACTGGATGATCTTGGAGATCTCTTCCAACTTGATTGATTCTATGATTCTATACATGGCCCTGCCAGCCTGAGTGACCCCCTCAGGGACACCACACTGAGGCATGGGTAGGAGGCCCCTGAGTTGCCGTGTGGCAGCTGAACTTTCTTTTCTATTTCCAGTGCGTGCTCTTTGTTTCCATCCACCACCCCCACGCTGATGCAAACTCCCCTCTTTGGTTTGTTTCCATAGAAATCCTCAGCTGTAAATCCTTAAGTAACTTTTTCTCCTCCTTTTTTTTTCTTTTTCTTTTTTTTTATTTATAGTGTGCTATTAATGTCCTTTCAAGCCGAGGACTCCAGGAAATGAAATAATAGAAAAGGCACCACTTTGAAATGCATCCAGGCATTTATTGTTAGTAAGTGAAAAAGTAACATGAGCATTTAAAGAAAATATTGGCAGATAAATTGGGTTTTAAAGAAAATATAATTGGATATAATTTCTGCTTCATTCAGTTAGATATTTATTGTTTTATTGACTTATTTTCTTTTATTTATCATAAGGAGCTTAAGCTGAAATTTAATTTTGTTGATATAAATATACGTTTTCATAGAAAATTTGGCATTAAAAAATGTTATCTCAGAGGATCCTGGCTCTGATAAAAGCACAAAGCTCTTGCAAGGGTCTGTTGTAAGTATTCCCAATCTCAGTAAATACGAAGCAGTGTATATATAATCATCGTTAGCATAACAATTAGCATTATTCTAATTGATGGGCAGGGCTAATGGCAATGCATCCGGGTGGAAAATCGATGCTTGCTGCAGATTTGAGTTCTTCTCACAGGTTTTGCTGAGAGCTACAGAATTTGAGCTTCTCCTTAGGGCAAACCCCACCCCAAGCAGAAGGCTGTCACGGACATGTCTCTTTTTTGGGGGTGAAGCTGAAGCCTTGTCCCTGAGGTGGGCTGGGGCCAGAGGTCTCATTTTCTTAGCAGCCAGCCAGACTGAATCGGCAGCACCAGCACAGGCAGACGCTTGCCATTAATCTTCATGGAGAGGGTCAGCCATCAGGAGATGTCACTAGGAGGCTGCCTTGCCACCGCTGCGGGTGGGATGCACTCCTGGGGGCTCAGTGGCCCAGACTGTGCAGTGGTGGCCCACAGAGCCATGCTGGGTGCCCAGCAACCCTCCTGCCCACAAATGCCAAGCCACACGAGGGCTCTGCTCTGGGCTTTTTAGACATTGAACTCCAGACACAGGGTGTTGAGACCTGTGGAGCAGCTCGGAGCCAAGGGTGTCTCAGCTGGTGGGGATCTCTGTTTTCCATTGCCAGGTGGGTGACAGTGTGTCCCTGGTGCTTTCAGGCATTGCCACAACTTTCCTGCAGCTCTGCCATCCTGACTTGACAGAGCCTCACGGCAGCCTGAGCCACAGGCATTGTGTGCCACTTGTGCTGGACCAACTGGGCACATCCCGTGTTCCCTCCCTGGATGTTCCAGACAGGTGCCAGCCAACGGTGCCCTCACCAGGGTGGCAGCACCCAAGCACCACCATGCTCTTCCGTGCAGCAAATACAGCCGTTCCCATGGCAACAGCTTTTCCAAACTCCTTCAGAGTCATCTCTCTTGGTCACATGCTGGCCTGTGCTGGTGGGACCTGGGGCTCCTCTGCCCCACTGCCCAACAGCTGCAGCAGGATGGAGACACTGGAGCTTGTCAGAGCTGCTGCCCTGGCACAAATGCCTGGGTGCTCCTGGGCTGAGCCCTCCAGTTCTGAGAAGAACTCACTGTTTTTCAGGGTGTCACAAGCTCTCCTGACCCCATGAGATACAGTAGCACCGGTGACACCCCAGTGAGCAACAGGCTGTGTTTGTCCTGAGGAGTCCCAAAGAGGGCAGAGAGAACTCAAGCCCCTTCCTCTGCCCTCCTGACCCCTTCCAACAGATTGACCAGGCAGTGTGCCAGAGTTGGGGACCTTTTAACCACGAGTTCTTGGTCATTAGGACTGAGAACAGCCCAACTCATAGCAGAGATGCTGGCAAACGACCTCCAGATGGTAATGGCTTTTGGATTCAAACCAGTGCTCCAGAGGTGAAAGGCTGTGTGCTCCATTACCAACCCCCTGAGTCACCCTGTCCCCCTGAAATATGTCATGCACACTTCAAACCTTTCCCTTTTTATAGGCAGATTTAACTGCTGCACATAACAGCTTATATCAACAACAGGCAAAAAAAAAATGTCCTAAGAAGAACAGGCCTGAAATGGTAAATATTTAACAGGTCCTTTCTCTCCTTTCCTTATATGTATTAAAATAATTAGTTTAACAAAGAGGACTTTGTTCCCCTGTGTTTGAGCCACGACGGTGTCTGGTGCAACAGTGCAGCTGTAATTCAGTCTCAGGGTTTTGCTGGCATTTATACGCGCTGCTTTGAGCTGCTCTCCCAGTTTATGGTGTCAGCAGAACATCTTGATTGAATTACAGCCTTGTATTCAGTTAGGAGCCATGTATTATTCTAGACGCAGTTGAGTCGTAGGTATCTGTCTTTGCTTATTTGGGGAGATAGACCCTCAGGAAAATCAGGAGACCAGATGTGGGATAGGTACTCCCAGACCTGGTGCGTGGCAGAGAGCTTCAGTGTGCCCACAGTTGTGCTGGGCAGGAGGGAGGGCAGCAGCTCACCCTGTCTGCAAGAGAGCAGCACATTTGGCAAACAACAGGTTTTCACCAGGCTGTTATCCGTGGGGTTTGATCACCAGGCAACCTAAAGCCCTTCCAAGACCTGTTCTGGGGCTGCACCAGCCCATGTAAAGGGCTCTGACCCCCACAGCAGCACCTGCCCCTTGGCAGACCACTGTGGGACCCATGGCAAGCCCACAGGGATTGGTCCTGGACAGGAAGAAGCACCCCTAGTGTCCCTGGGGAACTCTCTGGTCTCAGCCTCCCATTCCATTCTGAAAGGCAAGAGGAAATCCTGTTCTGCCACACCACTGGCATGGAAAGAGCCAAGTCGGTTCAACTGGTCTCTTAGTTCAAACTTAAACTGGGCTCTGGAAAACAGGATGGGAGGGATGAGGCATTGGGGAGGGGACTGCAGTATGTTGGTGGGAGGGAGGACAACCCGAGCCCTTGGGGACAGCATGGGCTTTGCAGTGCTTGACCTGCAGGAGAGTGGCAGAGGGGATGAAGTTCTGCTGAGCATCACATGCAGCATCGAGGCTGTGGGGAGCAGCTGGTGGCCTCCACATGAGCTGGAAGGGGCTGGTGGTGGTCAGCAGCTAAAGGGTGGTGGCTTTCCTTCCATGTCCAGCATCTCACTGACTGTTCTAAGCGGAGACTGCCTGGAGCACATGGTTGTGAACACAGCATTTTTTGGAAGTGCTACGTCTCCTCCTTGGAGAAAGGCAGCAGAAGAGCAGTGATGAGGCCATGGGCTTCACTGCCATTGCAGGAGGGAGGTGTCCGTGTGCTGGGAGAAGAGTGGCTCCCTTGCAAGGGGAGTCTCAAGGGCCGTTGGGTGCTTCCTGCCTTTGTCTGCACCCATGCACGTGCCCTGGGACGCGGCAGCAGCAGCCCTCGTCAGCCATTGTCATAGGAATGCCCTTCCCCTAATTTGTCTTGTTAATCGGAGACAGCACATTGATCAGTCGTGGTGAGAGCTGGAATAATTGCAGACTCAAAATAGCACAGATTTCAGTGTTTCAGATGGTAATCTCTTGCCTTGGAAAGAGCTGCGGAGCAGCAGCACCGGGTGTTCAGCAAGCCGCTTCCCAGGAATGCTGTGCAGGAAGGAGAGGAAGCTGCCAAGTGAGGAAAGCTCATGTTTCCAGCTGGGTGGGGGGCTCTAGAGCCCCACGCTCCACAGTGACCCCAGTGGGTTACATGGGTGGGCAACGTGATGGCCCCAAGCCCCAGCAGGATTGATGCATGCTCTGCTCGAGCATCTCCCATCTGGGCAGCGGCTCCATGGGCTCCTGGCTCCTTTGGTTCCTACCTCTGCCAGCCTCAGTGCGTGGGCACCTCTACTCTCACCACGGGAACCCGCATCAGCTCTGCCTCTGTAATGGGTTTCCTCTCTCATCTGCAGTGCCAACGTTTCCAGTAGGATCTATATCTTACCATAGGCAGTTTGTTTCATCACAGTAACATAATAATGTGCTGAGAAGAGCTCATAGTTGTGAATTAATGTTTAAAAGCTCTCACTTTTGGGTTGTTGAAATGAATGTTAATTTGACAAATGGCAGTCATTGGGATTGAGACGGCATTAACATGGAAATAAGAGTTAACCTCCAGCAGGGCAGATACAAGGTGAGATGAGCAGACGCTGCAGAAGCTGTAGTTTTTCACCTGATGCTCACACTGTAAATACTGCCAGTGTCCTATCTATTTATAGAACTGTAATTTAAAGGCTAGTTCAGGAAAATCTGAATGACATCTCCTTAAGAGAAGCAATTGTAGGGTATCTCAGAATATGTCAGGCAGCTCTCTTGCTTTCGCTCTCAAAAATACTCATATGTCCACTAAATCAATTTGCCTTTCTCTTGTAACTGCATTTGCGGGGCCATTCTTTTCCATTTTCTGTCACTGTCATAGGCTAATTCATGTCACTCTGCGGTGCGGGAGGGTCCGGCTGCCAGCTCTGCCACACCAGCACCGACATGGATCACCTCATCCCTTCTGGAACTGCAACCAGCTGCTGGGCTGGTAAGGGTCTCGGAGGTCTCAGGCTTCATGCTGAGGCTGAGGATCTCGCCCTGGTAAAATTGATGGCCCACAGGAGTGGCTCCTCCCACTGATGCCTCTCTGCTGCTCTGGGTCTAGGAAATGAATCTCTGGAAATTTGATGATGTATAGCAGGGCACCTTCAGCTGTATCTCCTGGGAGGCTTTTCCTAAAGATTTCCACAAACAGGGTGTTATTGTTTGGTTGGTTGTTGTTGGGTTTTGGGGTGGGTGTGTGTTTGTATGTTTGGTTGGGGTTTTTTAAACCCTACTTCCAGTCTTATTCCTCTAGTTCTCACTTAGTAGGAAGGAGGACACTTTCCAAACAGGAAGCAATGCCAGCCCTCAGATCCAGAGCACTGGGAACAAAAAGAATCATGAGTGACACTGTTTTTCTTAGAAAATCTTCATTCTGGAATAAGGCATTTTCAATGAAAACATAATCCAAAAGCAAATGTCCAGCTGCTCTACGGATGAATTGTTTCACTGGAGTGTCACACAGTGCCATGTCTAGCTGGCAGCCTGTGTGTGACTGCCCACCCCGGATCCCTGGCACAGGGGATATCTGAGCTGCTAAGTGCTGGGCACAGCACTGGAGCTGTGTGCTGCAGTTGCTGCCACCACTCTCCTGTTGGAAGCTCTGCTGAGGAGCTTTCCAATAATTTTCAGGTTTTTGTGTGTCACACAATAAAAAAAGAAACTGCAGCAAAAGTCTCCACTTATTTGTTTTCTTTTCACTATTGACATCAGGTTCTTCTCTTCTCTGCATTTGCTTCTCCTTGGTAGGGAGATCTCATTCTCCATAGCAGACATCACAGTCTTTTTTTCCCAGCTGAGGCTCAGACACAGAGCAGATGCCCCCACACCACTGCCTTCACCACGGCTTGCAGTGGCCCTGAGCTGCACTGGGAATGAGGGCTCCTGTCCTAGGGCTGCTGTACTGTGTCCAGGTCCAGAGCGCGCAGGGACATGTGAAACAGCTCTATCTCAATGCTGTCTGAGATCAAGCTTCTTTCTGTGCAGGGGTCCAGAACTGTCCCAGTGTCGGTGGTTCTCTGGACTGGCACAGGCAGAAGGGAGTGATACTTTTGTTGTGAGCAGCAATAGCAGGACCAGGAGCCGCATCAGAGAATAATAGAATGGTTTGTGTTGGAGGGATGTTTAAAATTCATCTAGTCCAGTCATCCTACAGTAAACAGAGACATCTTCATCTTCAACTAGATCAGGCTGCTCAGAGACCCATCCAATATGACCTCCAATGTTTCCAGGAATGGAGCCTCCACCACCTTCCTGGGCAACCTGCTCCAGTGTTCCACCGTCCTCATGTAACTCTGCTTTGCAGTGAAGCTCCTCTGCAGAAGGACAGGGGACACATGGGAGAAGGAGGTGCCTTTTGTCCTGAGGAGATCTTGCTGCACACAAACTGATAGGAGCACTGAGTGCCCTCAGAGGAGAGGCTTCTCTGTCCCCAGAAAGAGCCTGTTCCTAACACCAGTGCTTGATGTTTGTGCCTGTCCATGTCCTTACTCTTCAGCTTGCGTCCCTGTGTGTTTAGTGTTTCAAACCAAGATGCTGCCTAAGCCCTACATCCTGGGAATAATTGGAGCAGAAAATCCAGTGAAAAAAATTCTGAGCTGAGGGCACTGGCTCTTGAGTGAAATTGCCCCCACGCAGAGATCTTCTAATGGGACACATGCTGGAGTCACTCCCATGTAAAAGTCAAGCTGACCCATTTAAGCCAGGCTCCAAGAAGCCGTTGATGTGCTGACTGTCTTCCAGGAGGTAACATTTAATTTGTCCCTAAGCAAAGCAGAAGTCCACAGCCGTTCTCTTCACCTCTGGCTTTTACAGCCATTGTTTTTTAAAAGTGAGGAGGAGAAGAGGCTGTAAAACCCAAACGATCTCAACCCAAACCTAGAAACATTGGGGTTTTTTTTTTCCAAGTTGTTTAATGTTTTGAAATGTTCCTTACATCTCCAGACATAAATATTCTGACTTGCAGCTGGGAAACTTCCTTCCAAGTTGTTTTGTTTGTCAGGTTCAAGTACAAATTTTCAGTTGAAAACCTTCTTTCCTTGACTCTTAATAGTTGCTGGCCAACAAATGAGAAAGAGGAAAGGGGAGTGAATTACATGACCTGTCTCTTTTTGTTTATTAAGAACTTCTTTCCAGCGCCTGATTCTTATGGAAATATGGTTTCAATTTGCTCTTTGAATTGTGGATCAAGAAATGTTGCCAATACATATTTTTCTCTGTCAAAATTTCATTTAATCTGGAGTCTGTAGATGTCTTGAGAGCCATGTCTCCTCACTGGGTTATTACTGTGTGCGCCTGCTGTCATGTTAGTTTGCAATTGGAATCATGTCTGTTCTGGAAAGAGGTGCCGGTGCTGCCTCCTTAGTGGGGCAGATGAGGAGTGAGAGATGCACTGTGCCTCACCCTGGCCCCTTTCTCCCCTGTCCCAAGGTCTAGAGTGTAGCACTTGTTGCTGGTTTAGGTTCCTACAGGTCCCTTCCTCCATGGAACTTGACTTCCTGAACCTGGTGGAGGATGAGCATCAGCAGTGGCAGGTCAAGGACCCACCAAAACCAGCTGCAAAGTGTGGGCAAGACCCTGGGGGCAAGAACTATCCAGGAGGTCATCGTTGCTGGGCTCCTGCCAGCTGTGTCTCTGAAGGCCCTTGGCATGGTTCCTGAGTGCAATGCTGGCCTGCAGGATCCTCATCCGCAGCTGCTGCAGCCTGTGTGGCTGTTGTGATGGATCCCTTGGCTCTGACTCTGTGCGATGGCTAAATGCAGCTGCCTCCATCAGGGCCGCTGGCCACACATCCACTGTGAGTCCCACTGTGAGCCTGATGGTCTTTTGCTGGTTTCTGGCCGTGGAGGATGCACACAAATTAAAGGTGTGAAGGCTCTCACAGTGCCACTGTCTAGCTGAGGCTGTGGTAATTTCGAGTTTATGCAGGCTCAGGCTTTTAAAGGAAGTTAGACGAAGAAGCATGATTTTTAAAGGTGTCCAGCATTCGTTCCTTCACCTGCTGGGGTCATGATGCCCTGCTGCACCCTGGTGAATCACGTCCATGGAACAACCCACCCACCTCACTGAGGGTGAGCACCCTGCAGCAGCCTGCTCCCCTGTAAGAGGAGGGAGATCCTCACAGTCCTTGCAGCCTGGCCATGGCTGCAGCACAGCATACAGAACCCAGGCAGCAACGGCTCTGACAATTTGTTCCCTCTGTTATTATGACTTCTCGCGCAGGATTACAGCTTCTCAAGATACTGCTCTGACCAAGCACTTCTCCCCTTGCATTGTGAAGCAGCACACTCCTTAGCAGTTCGTTGTGGCTATTTCAGACTTTCAAAGGATTAACCTTTCCCATCTAAATGAGAAGAAAAGGGAAGAAATGACTCACAGCCTCTCCCCATCCTCTGAAAAGAGCTTTTTTCTGATGGAACCGGAATGCTGGAAATAATCCAGAGGAATTCAGAAAATGAACCTGTCAGAAGAATATTTTAATAAAGCCCTTTTTTCAGCCACGGTATCAACAACTCACACTCCTCCCTTGTCATGTGAAGGGAACCCAAGCAGCCATCAGAGAACAAAGCCAATGGAGAGCCTGGACCCCTCTGCCTCTGCCCCTTAAACACTCAGAGGTTGCAACGTGGTGTATGGTGCTAGTAAACTGCATGTGGGGCTTTAGCTGTAGACCTTCATGAGGGACTTTGCAGAGGCCTTGTCAGGTGCTGGTGCAGATGTAGAAGGTGTGGGGGCATAAGTGGGCTTCCCCAGGAGTCACTTACTGATGGATGAATGGTGCTGAGTAGGTGCAAAACCAGGCATGACAGTGCTCCAGGCAGCTACATGCCATCAGGGCTAGGGCAGGTCTCACCTCTGCTAGGTCTCTTATCCAGGTGTGGTGTGAGGTGCCATTCCAGGCAGAAGGTCAGCAGCAATGGGAATTGGCCACAGCTTCCTGGCCACTGTCTCAGACACCTTACTGGCCCAAATGGCCATTCTAGCGAATGGGCTGGTGTTGCAACAGCTCTGGGAAGCTGCTGACTGCTGTGCTGGCTGCAGTGACCCTCAGCAAACCACCCTGCTCTCTCTGGCATGGAGTCTTACAGGACATATCCTGCAG
The DNA here is from genome assembly GCA_013400475.1 of Tricholaema leucomelas. NCBI lineage: Eukaryota > Metazoa > Chordata > Aves > Piciformes > Lybiidae > Tricholaema lacrymosa > Tricholaema leucomelas. The sequence goes on along the minus strand of WAAF01018158.1, from coordinate 1,304,146 downwards.
GGAGTGGCAGCTTGGCCATGGAGCTGGTCCCATTGGCCACGGGTGCTGTTCGCACCTCATCAGGCTGGGCTGTCCACATCAGAACTGCAATGAGACGTTTGGAAGAAGTTCTTTACTATGAGGGTGGTGGAACACTGGAACAAGTTGCCCAGACAGGTGGTGGAGGCTCCATCCCTGGAGACATTCAAGGTCTGGCTTGAGGGGGCTCTGAGCAACCTGATCTAGTTGGGGGTGTCTCTGCTTACTGCAAGGGGGTTGGACTACATGATCTTTAAAGGTCCCTTACAACCCAAGGCATTCTATGGTTCTGTGAGGCTCTGGAAGCCAAGTAGGTGCCCAGGTGTGCTGCAAGGTGGGGCAAGAACTCGATTGATACATGAGCAGAGTGTGTTAAAGCCATTAGTTTCACATTACTTATGAGTAAATTTACTCCCACCTCATCCTATTTCTCACGTGTTGCCTGTGTCAAGGTGGTTCTCTTTATGAAGCTGTCTTCCTCGTTGTCCACAGTGCTTTTAAGTAACTGACACGTTTTAAAGCAAATCAGCAAAGGCTGCATTAGATGAAATGTATAATGTGGCAGCAATCTGCAACGTGTAGCTTCTAAAATAAACCTTTCCATCTGCAGAGATTCAAAGGTCCCAAAGAAATCCAGGAAGCAGAACTGCTGGAAGAGAATCTAACTGATCCTGGGCAGCAAATTATGTGCCATGTAATTTGGGAGCAAGCAAATATTGGGGTCACAGGAAGAAATGGCTCTGCAGGGCTGGGCAGAACTCTATTGCATTTAGTCCTGGATGCTTGATACTCAACAGTTAGATACTTACAAATGATCTGAAATTAAAAAAGAACAAAACAAAAGAAAATAAAAAAAGCAGTGCATTGAAGCTGCAGTGATTGGTCTACCAGAACACCAGAAAGAAATCTGTTGTGCTCCTGGTTTGGATGACATCTGGCAAAGACACAATGAGAAAGAAAACCAAACATCCACTCATCTCTGACAGGTGGGAAGGGAGCAAGTGAGAGCTGCAGGGTTGCTTCTTGCACTGCTGCATCAGGCTTGGGGCTCTTGGAGTTGGGAGGGCACAGCCAGGAGCAGGTGGTGGGCAGGGCTGGCTTGTGCTGAAGTGATAAAGCATCAGCCTGGTGTGAGGTACCAGGTTGCTCTGGCTCCTGCCTGCCTGGATGTACAGTTGAGTATCTTGGTCTATGCATGGAGTCAAGTCTCACCTGAGAGTTGTGTAAGAATCAGGGCGTCTTTATCAGTTTGGAAATTCATTTCCTGATGTCAAGGCTACAAGGATGTGAGCAGATAAACTGAGAGACTTCTCATGGCAGAGTCCTTGGCAGAGCCTGGGATGGATAGAGATGTCAGTCAGTGTCTGAGGGGAAAACTCCTGTTGTCCCTGCATCCCATAAGAGATGTCCTGAGGTGGCGAAAGATGTTCAGCTGGAACAGTGGTGATGGGGTCAGGGCTGTGGCCTGGGCTCCTAGTGGGAAAGAGATCATCCCAGCTCTGGGGAGGGGAACAGGCATTCATCACCTGCCTGGCAGTGCAGTGCTAGGGGAGGCATGGAGGGAAAGGCCTTACTGGGGCTGGTCTCAGTGCAGCTCATCAGGTCAGCAGAAAGCGAGGGCTGAGAGGACTTCTGGGTTGTCCAGAGCACATGCTGGTGGCTGCCCAGTTCCCAGTGCTTCTTTCTCTTTGCCTGGACAACCATAAATTAAAGGGGAGCATCTTGAAGGAGGCTTTAATCAAAAGTTAGGAGTTGCAGCCAGCATGTCACAGCTCCTCATTAGATCGCTATTATAATGCTCTGTAATTGGAAAGACGTTAATATTGACAGTGTTGTGAAGAATGTCCTGCTTCTCCTTGCATGCCTGGATTTGATAGAGTTGAATAATGGAGCAGATATGATGGATTAGAAAAATTCCCCAGTTAAGGTCCCTAATTATGGAGTTTTACCTGCCCAATTAAGGTGGAGTGCTTGAGAAAAAAATAGACACTGACTCTCTCCAGGCACCCAAGTGCTCTGTGAAGTGCTCTGCCACATCAGCCCTGTCCCAGAGGATTGCTGGAGTTTTACCCTTCTTGAAATGTTGCCTTCCTGGTTTCCCTGCAGTGTGAAGCTCAGATCTGCTCAGAGGCTGAAATCCTGTTCCTCCACACAGTCTAGGCTGTACACTTATTTTACCCTGCTTGCATGTGGATTCAAGAAGCAGGGGTAATTTAAACCAGCCTTCTCAGCCCAAGTTTCCTTTGCCCTTTTTAAACAGAACTGAGTGGTTCTGAGAGGAGAAGCTGATGGTTTGGCCAGTGTGTCGGTTGAAGGCACAGGTGAGAAGTTTCACTGGCAGAATCCAGCACCCTGACCAGTGAGTGAAGAAGCAGGAGCAGGAGCTTTACATTGCTTCTTCAGACAAGAAATTATAAATTTCCCTTCTGGGTTTGGAAGACATTTTGCAAAATTTAAAGTTAAAAAGGCTGCATCAAACCTAGCTGGAAGGGGAAGCATGTGAATGTTTGCTGCTCAGCTAGGAGGAGTGCGGAATGGGGCTGGAGGGGTGTGGGGCACAGTAGTGTGGTGGCTTGAAGGGTTCCAGGTTATCTGCCCAGCTATGGGACACCAGACTAGCCCGACTGCTGGCACCCCACCCCCCACCCCCCCAACCCAGCACTGGGCTGTGAACTCCCAGCTGGGCAGCCAGAGCTGGAACTCACTGCTTGAAAGCTGCAGAGCTCAAAGTCTTGAAAATGTGGTGCCTTAGGCACACTACAGACCTAATTTTTTGAAGTAAATAATAATTTAGCTGTCTTGAAGCTAAGGATGAATCCTGGCAGTTTTCCTTTAACCGTTTTTAAAAACTAGGTGGCAATGCTGGTCATGGAGGAGCTGGCAGGTGACACTCACAGTGTCCACCTGGTGACATCTGCCACCGCGAAAGGGCAGACACACACCCCGCTCACCCTGCTCCCGAAGCGCAGCCAGCTTTCCACTGTAGAGAACGTTGCAGCATCCAAGTCTGCCTCTAATCCCTTCCTGTAGTGGAGAGACAATTATTCCGTAAATTAGGAAAGAAATACTCTGCTCGGGCTCTGCAGTTGGTAACTATTTACCCAGGTTGTGCTTTTTCCTCCTCCGGAGACGCTCCTGCGAGGCTGCCGAAGGATGGAAACGTGCCTGTGCTTTTTTTTACCCTGTGCCCCTGCCTCCCTTTCATCTGCTCCTGTGATGGATTGTAGGGAAAAAACTACCCAAGCCCGCCTGTTTTGGCTTAGATCAGCTTTTCTTCTCATTATAATTTAAGTCTTTAAGGGTCTTCAGCAGGAGCCTGTAAAAGTCAGATCACTCATCGCTGGTGCCGCCGTGTGTTTCACGGCCGCTCGGGCTGTGATTCATGCGGCGGTGCCCGGGACGCGACTCCTTTGTGCGGCGGCAGAACAATGCCTTTGTGTGCCGAGCTGGCGCCCGCGCCGGGCAGCGGAGGGTTAACCGGCAAAATCTTGTAATAGCTGAAAACTATGGATTGAGCAAAATCTCCCTGTCAGCTCTCTGTGATTTTGCTGAGAGCACTTGGACATGCTGGCATTGGATTTACAAATTGAAAATCATTAATAATTCTAACCAGGCTGTGATAAATCTGAGATCAGTCTCGATGAACCTGGACACCATTTCATAAATCAAAAAGATTACTTAGGAATTTTTTAAAATCTGACGTCAAAATGTCATGGTTACTAATGGTTTTTGTAGATCTCTTACCGTGATATATCATTTATCTACGCTACATCTAAAATGTGACACCGGGGCAGAAATGTGATGTCTTTAATATCATGAATACATTTTATCCCATAATAAAGGTATTAACAACTTCTTGTGACTTGTACTTGAAGTTCTCTGCCTGATTTAGAGCTATTGTTATCATATTAACTGTTTTCTCCCAAAAAATACGTGCAGGCAGACTGTTGCTTGTTCTGTGTGGTGATGGGCTCATAACTCACCAAAGCAAAGAAGGGGGGTCTCTTGGCCTAGGCTTTTCAGACCAGCTCCCCACTCTCCCTCCCTGCTGCCCTGAGGTCCCAGGGCACAGTTCATTCCCACCATGCAGGCACAGCCTTCTCCTCAGTCCTGCCTGGGTGCTGCTCTACAGGGATGCTCAGCAGGAGCATCTGCTCGCAGGGTCATGTACTGGGACAAGGCTTATTTTCCTTCTGGGACTGCAGGATAGTGAGGGCAGGAGGCTGTGGCTGTGCTTATGTTTGGGATCTCCTGCTCCTGACCAACCTCTGGCTGCTGGGGCTCTGTGCCTTTCCTTAGCTCCTTCTTCAGGGGCATGCACTGCTATTAGAGTTTTAAAAAGGGGTCACCAGCAGGTCCCCACGGTCTCACCAGCCAGCACAGCTAATGCAGTGTCCTATCATCTCCTTCCAAGCAAAAAGCATGTTGCCATTTGGGAAGGGAAGGGAAAGATGGACATGAATATCTCATGGTATCGGTAAAATCTGGGAGCACAAAAGAATTTTTTCAGCATGTGGCCAGAGTGAGTATTGGTAGTTAGATGTGCCACATGGAGACAAGAAAATGCTGGAAGCAGAATGTAACTAGCAAGCATGCATGGCTCCCAGCACAGTTTTGTTTTACATTGGCCCATACAGATTTTTCCACTCCTCTTAAATGTGCTGTTCTGAGAAAAGTTTACAAGGGAATAAAACTCCAGCAAACAAGCTCCAGAACCACTTCAGATCACTCCTTCAACTGATTAATGAAGCTGATGTTTAAAAATGTCACTGAAGATGTAGGTAAAGTCTGAAATAAGGGGAGAAGCTGCATCTCTACCATTGACTCTGGAACCAAGCACAGGTGCTTTTTGCACAGACTGGCTTGAGTCCCTGCTCCTCAGTGAAGCCTGGATTTCTGCTCCAAGACAGCTTTTATTTTGTACCAGACATTGTGTTAGCTCTGACTCCAGGGCACAAATGAAAACCTTGAGGCAGTGGAAAGTTTGCTGTAAGCAAGTGGCAGCCAAAAGTTCAAGTCCAAACTCACCCCGAGATCCCATAAACCTAATCTGGCAACTCATCAAACCAATGGTGTTATATCAAACCTTAGGCCTTAAAAGGGGGCCTAATAAACATTGGCTGCTCAAGGCTTCATCTAAACCTGGGTGTTCAAGGCTGGGTTGGGTGAGGTCTTGAGCAGCTGAGTCTAGTTGAGAGGTGTCCCTGCTCATGGCAGGGAGGTTGATGATCTCTAAGGTCCTTCCAACCTAAGCCATTCTATGATGAAGTGCTTTTTCTCATTTTGGAAGCATGTCCCTGTGTGCTGACACTGGACATAATGTGGAGGTTGCAGAGGCCCTCCTGGTCTCTGCATAGTGTCAGGTGATGGCGAGGCTGGTTCTGCTCAGCTCTGTGCATTTTCAGGTGTGCATGTCCCCAGATGTTCCTGTGTCTCTCCTCTTCTCCCACCTCCCGTGTTTGCTGTAGCACAGCACAATGCCACTTCTTAGAAAGGATTGTTGTGTTGTAAAGGACTTCTGGAGGGTTTGCTGTAAAATGTTACATTGCTTTGGTGCATTCTTTTTAAAAATGAATGGGTCGACCGTTAAAATTTAAAGAGTCGTTCCCAGTCTCTTCCCAGTGAGTCAGAAACACACTGCAGGAGCACACAGCCTCCAGCGCTCCGGGTGTAGCTAAAGAGCTATCAGAGCCTAACAGGTAGCTGAGGAATTTAAAGCAAAGCTTTATGGGGAGAGATTACATTCAGAGGTGAACAAATGGTGGTACCAAGTCTATGCAAAGCAAGTGACAAAATGTAAAAATCCTCCCCGCCTTTTGAAGGAAAATATATCTTTCTTTCTGCACGGTTCCCATGAAAAATAGGCTTTTTTATTTCCCTTTTTCATGCTAGGAAATTAATATTTGCCTTTAAAAAAGATTTGGTGGAGGTTTGTGTGAAGGTCATTAGTAATCTCGCTGGGGAATAAAGAAGGGAGTGATTGAAATCTGCATGGGTTTGTTACTCATTTGTGACTCTGCTTTACATGTAACGTTTTTATTAAGAAAATAATACTTTGGGGCTGGTAATTGTGTTGCCAGCTGGGCCTGGGAGGGGAGAGGAAGAAAGCAGAGCACTGAAACCTACTATTTATGTCCCTGCTAGGTACAATTCCAGGCAGGTATATGTATGGTAAATCTCCTTGAGCTGTCCCCAAAGTCACCCTCAAGTGCCGCAACTCTTCCCAGTGCTGAGCACATTCCTCCGGGGCCACAGCTCTGTGGTGAGACTTCAGCAGCCAGTGGCATGGCCAGTCCTGGGCACCGTGGTGTGTGGGCAGCTCCAGCCCTGCCATAGGTGGCCACAGGAGCAAAGTGGGTGCTAGGCACACAGACCTCCCCCCCCTTGAAGAAATAACCCCAGGTCCTCCTGGCAACACCAGGGACTTCCACAGCAACTTCCCTTTGTCAGGTGGCAAGGTCACCTCTTTCTGTTCCATTTAACCCCCAAATACCCACGGTTAGGATTCCAGCTCTAAATCCCTGACAAGTCTCCTTAGAAATTAGCATAGCACAGAGTAGGTACAATCTGAAGTTGGCTTGTAAAATCTTTTGGAAGGATCATTAAGGGTATTTCATTATCTCCATATTGCCAAGGTCAGGCTGTCCATATTTCCTCTTTAGTGCTGCGATGGGAATATGCCGCGACTGTGGTATAATAGACCAGAAAATGTCCACACTGGGAATGATGGTAAATCAATAAAAACTCATCAATATAACTCCCACTTTCCCAAGGTACTGCAAACAGCCTCAAGTTTGTAATTTACTTACGTATCTTCACCTTTTTCCCAACATTTTTTACACCAACTTCTGAACTTTTTGTCTGTGTAAAATCTTTATGAGACACAATATATATAAGGGGTAAAATGCTTTATTGAAAAGATTATTGATTTTTTTTCAGCCAAGCTGCTTGTGCAGCAGCTCCACACAGCTCTCCCAGCAGGGAGATCTAAATTTGAGAGGGGTTGCATCAGCTGGGTGGGAGGCAGGCAGATGTGAGGCTGGCAGTGTGGATGGAGAGGCATCCCCTGCCTGTTGCCCACCCAGCATGTGGCTGCTGAGCTGGGAGGGGAGAACAAAGGTGTGCAAAGGCACACTGCAGGAAGGAAAGGAAGAAGAGCACAGCCTGGACACAGGGAAGAGGGTTACACATCTCTCAGGACTGATCATTAATATTATGTTATGGCTCTGTGCTGTGCTGTACAACCACCTAGACAGTAACAGAAATGTTTTAGTCCTGCTTCCTCCCAGATCCATGCTGCTTGAATGCTCAGACCAAGCCCAGAGACAGGGTGGTTACTCTTATCCCACACATCCCATGATGGGAGTGGGGAGCAGCAGCTGCTAACAGGTCTCCACAGTGCTGCTGAAACTCAGGTGTGTGCCTTGAAGATCAGAGCAACACCTTGGCTTTGCCTCAGTAAGAACTCATGCAAACAGAAGTGGAGGGGTGGTTGTTCCTCCTTTCTCCATAGCATTTCTTATACCCTCCCTCCTTCCATTTCCCACTACTCTTATTCATACTTTCCTTCCTTCTTTTCCTACTCTTTGCTTACTTTGGTAAAAAAACCCAACCAGCATAAACATACTGTCTTCTTTCCAGGCTGACAAAGGGACATCCTCATCATGCAGCATAGCCTGCCATGGACAGCTGGACAACGGCTCCTGGTTCCCTCCCTGATGCTTTCAGAGTCCTTGTGGGCAGGAGCATAAAACTGGGAGGGTGCTGAGTGTCTTGGCTGGGAACAGGGAGGGCTGCAATAGCACACATGATCCATTCTGATTTTGAGGACGCTGAATCCTTTGGTACGAGCCAACCACTGAAATAAACCCGATCCCATTTGATTAAAAGTCCAGAGACACAATTAGATCTTGCAGATTATGCAAATGATGTGTAGCCCTCTGACTGCTGGCAATTTGCCCCACAGACCTTTGTGCTGCAGCGCTTGGGAAGCCCTCTCTGAGCACCGGTTAGAGACCCTTAGCCCCTTGCACAGCTCTGGAGCCTGAAGCCCTGATAAATATTCCACAAAATACGAGCAGCCTATTTTCTCTTGCCACTCTGACCTTTTCCCCAAGACATTAGAATGTATTTTTTTGCCAGCTACTGTATGCTTATCCCCAGGGGTCAGGGACCTACAGGGCTCTATTAACTGTCAGTGGGGTTTTTTTCCTGATGTCTGAGTTTACCCACAGCTAAGCTAATGTACTGAAGAGAGTCTTGGCAGGGGCAATAGACATTGTGTCACTGAGGGCATAAAGGCCAAGGAGTGGATGGAAAAACCTGGTGGCGAAACTTAATCAGCAAGTAAAGACGTGAAGCAAGACTGCAGTTGATAAGAAGGACCCCACAAACACCTAGAGGAAGCAGGAGTGGCTGCTTTCCCTTTCCCTCTCCACCCTTTGGTCTCATCTCCCCAAGCTGACAGCCAGCAAGCAGAGGGGTGCTGCTGTCAGTGCTTGCCTTGGGCAGGGATAGCCACAGCACCTAGAGCAGCACCCCTGCACAGAGCACCCAGCTCTCAGCTTTGGGGTTGCCTGCAGTGCTCAGGCACTTATCCCCCAGACAAGTGCCTTCTCTCCTTCCATCCTCTATTTTCTCACTTTTGACTTTTATGGTTTTTCATTTACAAGTCTAATCAGAGAGAGGCAGCAGGATGGAATAGTGCAATCATTCAACATGGATTAACAATAGAGTCAATGGTCTACAAGTGTTTGCAGCATCCCCCAGCACAAGCTCCTTCAGCATCCAGCCAGAAAAAGCTCTAAGAGGCTGAAGCAAGGAGTGGCAAACACAAAGCTGTTGCCTAAGGACCTTGGCTGAACACACCTGCCTTCCAAATGGACCAGCATTTGCCAGGAGCAACCCTTGAGGAAGGTTTTGGGCCAGACAGCAAAGGCAAGAGGAACATCTACTTCTGTCAGTTTTGGATAACTTCACTGCCACAGCTGTGGGCACAACACAAGCAAGCTGGCCAGAAAGCAGCTCAGTAAGGATGCCGCCAACCAAGATCTGCTGAGGCTGGATCAGTGAACTGCCAACCAGATCCCATCGCAGCCACAGTCTCACAGCACACACTGCCGCTATGAGCCCAGCTTCCTGAGCTGGGTATGTTGATGCAGGGAGTCCTGCATGTACCCTTTGGATTGCTCTTCACAGCTCTACAAACACTATTCTCCAAAGCCATTTTTGCAGGAAAGAAATAATCTAGTTTAACAGCACACATCACTGTTTGAGTGTGCAAACCCCTGTCACAGGCTCACAGGATGTTAGGGGTTGGAAGGGACCCAAGGAGATCATCTAGTCCAACCACTCTGCCAGAGCAAGACCATACAATCTAGCTCAGGTCAGAGGAATACATCCAGACAGGCCTTGAAAGTCTTCAGAGAAAGAGACTCCACAACCTCTCTGGGGAGCCTGTTCCAGTGCTCTGTGACCCTTACAGTAAAGAAGTTCCCCCTTGTGTTGAGCTGGAACCTCCTGTGATGCAGCTTCCATCCATTGCTCTTGTCCTATCCCAGGGAGCAAGTGAGCAGAGCCTGTCCCCCTGCTCCTGACCTCCAGCCCTCAGATATTTATAAACATTGATTAAATCCCCTCTCAGTCTTCTCCAGACGAAGCAGCCCTAGATCCTTCAGGCTCTCTTCATCAGGCAGTGTTCCAGTCTCCTAACCATCCTCGTAGCTCTCTGCTGGACTCTCTCAAGCTGCTGTTCTTCTTAAACTGTCAAGGCTGCAGCCCCCAGGTGAGGAGTGTAACTTCAACCCACTACAAAAGTAATTCAAGGCACAATTTAGCAAAATATTAAGAACCTGGGGTTTGTTTTGTTTTATTTTAATCACTTGCATAGGCACTTTACTGAGTCAAGACTTCACGCTGCATATCATTCCTCCAGACAGGGAGGAATATTCCTCTTGCCTATGAAACCAAGTGAGCCTCCCTGCAACACTGATCCTGAGCCCTGGTGCCCTGGGCTGCACCAGCATCGCCAGAATGCTGCAGCTTTGCTCATCCTACCAACTCATCCCACCCTCCTCTTGACACAGACTGGCTTTCAAAGCCTAACAGGCTAAAACTGGGTTTTTAAGAGCAGTCTAAAGTTAAAAATAGCTGACATTTTCAAAGTGACTGCAAGGTAAAATTCAAGCTTGCACTAGGTTTGTCAGCCATCAGGACGGATTCCGAGTAGAGGAGTGTGCAAAACATGATTACTGCTAAAGACCACAGCTGAGAAAAAAACATGTCACACTTCTGTAACTGTTTGTGTATGAAATAAAACATAATGGATTCACCCTCAACTGAAGAACAGATTGGTAAACAGGGTAAATTATGTCCTGTGATGGAATTCAGTAAGCTTCAAGGCAATGCCTGACGACACGGGAAGGTTAGAAGTGTTTTTTTTGGGGAATTCTGGGCCTTTCACCTTTGTTTTCTGTGTTATTTTAAACTGTTGTTACCCCAAAAAGTGGAGGCTGTGGCACCTGAATATATACAGACATGTCAGCTCCTTGATGCGACTCACTGTGCCTGGCCTATAATTTACCAGCTTTAACCCTCCTGTGAAATGACATCTATATAAATATTGTTAATAGCACTAACATAATGTTAAGTCAGGTTTTACTGGACTCCCTCATACACCCTTTGGATTTATTAGCTATAGGATTTGAAGTAAATTTTTATTAGCCCAAGCTAAACCCAGCTACCATGGGCTTGGCATTTGGGCTTCCTTTGCCCCATCTTTCTTCCTTTATCTGAGCCTGGGCCCCCTTTTCGCAGCCCAGCGCATCCCTCCTCAGCCCGAAATGTCCTCGGATAAATCTTATGGAATGAAATATTTATTAATTTTCCTAACCAATGTTGATCTCATAAATTACCAGGACTTTTTCATGAAATGGTTATTAACATCCATGGCTGTATGTTAATGGCTTATTGACCAAATATGGGATAATTAGACCCTAGGAGCACTGGCCACCGTGATCTATGAGAAGCAAATTTGGCCCTTATTACACCAATGACCTATTTAATATCTACTGACGAATTTAAGGTAGAATCACAGGCAGAGTTTTTTTTCAAGGAGCTGCCCTCCAACTAATGAGCAGAAGGATTCTTGTGTAAAATCTATTGATCCTGGAAAAAAAAAATTAACAAAAATCATTTTTTGTAACTGATGATTAATTGGCTAAATAAGTGCTAGACTGAGATACACCCAAAGAAACCTGCTGGTAACCAGATATTTCCTGGGATTAACAGAACAATGAGGCTGTTCGACTTGAGGGCCCTGCCTTCTCTCCCAGTTTAGAAGGATTTAGGTCCTAATTTATACCACAAAGATTGATACTAGTATTTGAAAAGATTTCAAGCACTTACCCACGCTGCAGCTTCAGGAAGAACTGTTCAGACTTGCTGCAAAGAAGAGAGCTGTTTGGGTTAAATTCCTGAGCATGTTGCATCTTTGAAATGGGAGAGTTAACATTCTGTGTGCTGCTCAGGGAGACCCTTTCCTCTGTCATCTCACAGTATTTAAAAATCTAATTAAAGATAAAATAAAAGGAATCAAAGCCAAGCCAGAAAGGAAGGAATACAATCCATTTGAGGCACTCAAGCTACAGCCTCATTGTGGGCAAGATGTACAAGTCTGGACACAGTTTAAAAATTAAGCTGGTGATGGTTTTGTGAATACAAAAGAAACCTTCCAAAAAAATCCAGCAAACTAATTTGCACTCTGGCCCTTTGACCCAGAAAGGTTTCTACAGAAATGCACCTACTTGGAATTGTCACAGGAACATCTCAGTCAGCAGAGAGGACTTATTTGCACCCCTCATTGATTTGGAGCCAAGGAAATACAATTTAAGGTACATGTTTGTGTGGGAGCTGGTGGCTCATAGTGCTGTGCCTCCCTGGGCACTCCCAGCCCGGCTCCCTTTCCACAGCTCATTGTTTAGTCCAGCTCCCAAAGCCCCCTCCAGCTGCTTACCCAGTTTGCCTGATTCTCTTGAAACCTAGGCTGTCTCAAATGAGGAGAGACTGGTTTGGCAGGTCATCATGGAGATCCTGAAACGCAACAGATGAGGGAGAGGAAACAATTTATTGCCCAAATAAACGCTGTAGTTCCAAATATCAGGCAGCTACCACTCTTCTTATTCCATTTGCTACAACTTTTAGGTCTTATGCAGCTGCTAACAGTGATTTTAAACTCTTTCTCCTTGCTAGATTTGGCTTCTCTATAAGAAGGGGTAAAAGAAAGGAGTAACCAATTGCTGCAAACAGGACTGCTGGGAGTCCTCACAATTCAGACATGGCCAAAGCTCCAGGACATTACAAGTGATTTTAACCTCCATCACATTTGAAAACTCTCAAACAACAGCTTTTCTTATCACGGCTGCACAAAGCAGAGCTTTCCCTGGGCAGGACAGACTCAAGCTCCCAGTCGAGGTTGGGCTCAGAGTGGGCCTTGCAGATCCCGCACTGGAGCCTCTGGTGCTCAGACACACAGAGCACTGCAGCAGTGCATCACTGCAGATGAAGTAAATTCAGTAATAAATATGGAGTGCAGGAGTAGACTGCAAGGAGTAATTCACAACAGCTATTGTACCTCTCCAATCCACTGTACTAGGAGAGATTGCCTGGAGGTAGATAGTGGAAATATTAGAAGGTGAAATAAGAAGGAAGTTTCTCTAACTGATCTGAGGACAAGCTTTATAGGCTAATGAAGGGACAGATGACACAGACAAAAGGAAAATACCACAAGAGATAAAAAGGAAGAGTTAATATATGAAAAATGAAAGCAAGCAGATTAAAAATAGAAAGCTACCAGCACTCCCTTTGCTCACATATTACTCCCTAATTACAGATAAGAACCCAGGGGCTGCAGTCAGACACACTGTTTTAATCATTTCTATACCCTTTTCTTGCTTCTTTTGCCCTCTCTCAAGGAAACTACTGAAAACCACCACCAAAGATGATCAGAGAGACAACGCAGCCAGGATTCCAGGCATGCCTGGCTGAGATACCCACAGGCATCGTACCAAGCTGGGGAAGCTGAGGCTGTAACCACCACTGCTTATCTTCCTCCATTCACCTCTTCCTCAGCAGCACCAAGAACACAGCCAGTGTCCAGCTGGCTGCAGGCTTTTAACAGCTCCCGCTCAAACTGCCTGGCTGCAGTCAGGTGAAGTGGGTGTTCAGAAGAGTGACCATGTAGGACTAGGGTGACACTCCCTGGGTACAGGAGGTGGAGATAGCCTCCAAGTTCAGCCCAGGTGCAACCAAAAGAGCAAACATTATGAAAGAACAGCCTGAAGGGACTGTCCCACCAGAGGGTGTGAGCCTGGAGCTAAGGACAACTGAGACACTGAGACCAAAAGTGTTGAAAGTTCTCTTCCCAAAGCAGAGCAATGTCATAGTCCCAGTCCCACAACTCCTGTCCTTGGCTCAGAGTTTCAGCGCCAGCCGAGGAGCACCTAGACTTAAAAGTTAAATACAAAGAAAAGAAAACCAAACCCCTCTCCACTGTATGTGGAGTTCAGGAGGAAAATGCTGTAGATTTCCCTCTATTTTCTTTCAGAAATAGTGTCACTTTTGCAATGGATCATCTGGCTGCTCCGGGCTCTGCAGTGGCAGAGAATTCCTCTCTCCCTGCTGATTCCCAGCAGCCTGCACAGTGCTGCCTCCGAATACCTCTCCTAGCTGAAATGTGCTCTTCCTTCTCCTGACAGGGTGTAAGAAAGGATAGGTGCAGGTTTTAACCTCTCTAATAGACACTAAATCACATATATTTGTTTTCCTCTGTGTGGGGAAAATGTCCCCAAGGAAGCATGTTAAATTTGGGCTTTAAAAGCACCAATTTAGCTATTATGAGTTTTCTAGGCTTTTTCTATTCAGGGAATGTTTGGCTTGAATACAGTATGTAGAAGAAATAAGATCAACTCAACTGTTTTAAAGCTGATTGACACCTTGGGTTTTTTTTCTCTTGTAATCTGAAGAGAAGGGGAAAAAAAATAAAGGGAACCAGACACTCATTTAAAAGAAATTATTTCCTTGCCTACAGTCTCTGATCAGGGCTGCCTGTGCAGGGAGAATGAGATCTCATAAAAAGCCTTTTGTGGGTTCTTTTTCACATCGTTTCGATTCAGGTTTTGGTGGCAGATGAACTGTATTTCATCAGAGTTTAGAGGAAATTCAAAGTGAAGTTAAGGAAGTTGCTGTAAATGAGAAAAAAAATTCCCAACAAACCCTTTCATTCCAGCTTAACGTATCAGCCAAATCAGGAAACAGCTGTAGCAGAAATATTGTTTTTAATAGTGGGAGGGAGCGGCGGAGCCGCAGCCGAGCCGCAGCTTTCGTTGGAACAGTGACCCCCAATGGCGAGAGCCGTGCGGGCTGCAGAGGATCAGGAGACCCCCGGCCAAGACAGTCTTGCTGAAAACCCAGCTGGGGCACTTCGTGAGCTCCTCCCAGCCCATCGCCTCCCTGCCCGCAGCACCCACATGCCCAGCCCTCGCCCCTGGCCTGAGGACATCACAGTGCCGAGCCTGACTGGCTCCTGGGGGAGGGGGGGGAGCTGGATAGGGACATGCGACTGGTGGCCTCCTGCCCTCTTGGGAAGATTGGTGGATGTCAAGCCCCCCAACACCTTGTGTCTGGCTTCCACTAGAGCTCTTGTTGCCTCTAGAAACTCTGTCTGGAGCTGGGAAGGCACCCATGGGATGGAGCACTGCTGAGGCTGTGAGTGGAGGTATTGGGTCCTGGCTCTGCGGGGCTGGTGGGCAGCTTCTCTCAGGGCACGTTGGCACTCCTGGTCTCCTTACAGGTGCTGGGTTGTGGCAGGAGACAGGCACCAGGTGTTAGGCTGTGCAGAGTCCTGGGGCAGGACGAAGGGACAAGAAGTCTTCATGGGGAAGTGGAGTGGGTGAAGCTCAGGAGAGCAGACCAGGCATGAAACAACATTAGAGAGAAGTCTCAGAAAATGAGTGCCAGGGCATCCCTCTCTGCTGAGCCACTGTAGGGATGGCAAGAGGGACCTGACAGAAGTGGAAACCACTGTGGCTCATGGCCAGTGTGGAGTGGCCCCAAGAACAGCCCTGTGGGGGGGGTGTCTCCTGGTGTAGACTCTGTGAGGCAGCATGACCTGGGGCTCGTGGCCTTGAGGAGAGCCTAGGTTTCTTGCTGATGGGAGGGGCACATCTTCCTGGGGGCAAGGAAATGCCCTCTTACTTCTCCAGCACAATGATGCCACAAGTGGTGGCCTGAAGCCCAAGTGGTGAGGCAGGCTTTTCTAGCCAGCTGCAGTGTCACAACGTGCTGAAGTTGTTTCTCCTGGCTGGACTGCAGAGGCTGAGAGTGAGAAGCAGAACGTTTCCTGCTAGGAAAAATATCAAGTGACTTAGTATAATGGCTGCACCAAGAGCCTCCCTCTGGCCGTTCAATCCTTCCGTCACTGAGGCTACAGACTGGAAGTGCCTGCTACACTAGGTGCAAGATAGTTGCTTTCTTTCTGGTCAGTACTCATAGCCTTGTGGTTGAACGGTTTGTTTATCCTGACAGAATGTCATCTGGCTTGGCTTTGATTTTGCAAACAATCCACCTCCAGCTACGAATGCTCTCACTCCAAGATAGCCTTAACTTCCATACCGCCACAGGGCATGGGATGATTTCATGATGGTTAAGGGGAGATGAAAGGATTTTTGCCCTTGTCCTTTCCCCTTCTTTTGAGAAGTGAACAGTCAAGTTTAAGCCTTCTGACAGAAAATTTGTAAAAATGTGAGAAGACAGTGGAGAGCAAATAATTATCCATAATCAATACAGCTAAAGTCAATGGACTCTGCATGTCCTCTTCTAATAGACTTTGTTCTGGGCTGTACCTTGACAGGTTATTTAGAAATATGAAGTCTGTAAGGAACGGCTACTTGACTATGTAATCTTGTTAAACTCATAAATTCAGTTGGTCTGAAGCCTGTATCATTGAAGGCAGCCGGAACTAAATGTTTTGATAGCTAAAAAATGCTTCATTGAAGAAAATTCTGAAATAATGGGACTAATAAGTTGCCAAGAGAACTGTTTGCGTGGGCCTAAGTGACATTACCATGCGGCGAGGGGAAGAGTTTTTGACCCACATCTTAAATTCTTGCTTAGTCAAGTTATGCAGGGAAATAGATTGTATAATGGGGCATGTTTGTGAAATAAAACTGATTAGTGATGTCGGTGTCTTACACAACCTACGTCCAGCATTAAATCAGATTAATTTATAGGTGATTTTGTTGATGAGCACACACTGGCTCTCCCATGGTGTGAATTTCAATAACTTGCTTTCCTCGTTGGAATCCATAATTCTATTATTTGAGACACTTCATTGTTACAGATAACACATTTTAAATGATATTATTTATGCTGTTTCATCTTGTCACTTGGATTCTTGCTCAAGTTCATTAATGTATTGTGCTCCTCTCTGTACAAGAGGGTGCAGTGAGAGCAATTGATTTTAAGTCCACATAATGACTGATGATATCATGCATGTTTACCGCTTTGACACTGCAGACTAGATGCTAATGCTGCAGAGATAAACATGATGTCATTTTATGCAATTAAATGCTTAATATACAGCAGGTAATGATTTGGTAAGCTTGGCACATGCAAGCAGTGGCTTTTAATCTTATTAACAGGGGTGGGATGATGTCACAAGTGATATACACATACTTAGTCTGTACCAATAAAAAAACCTTTTACAGGCTTGGGTCATTCTGCTGTGATAGGCTAAAGATACCTAAAATATTCCCCTAGCAGTTCATGAGCAGCTTTTATGTGATCTAGGAAGAGATGTCAGATTGGGACCAGCCTGAAAACAAGCAAGTGAAGTGTTCCATATGTGCTGCCTTCTCCTCTGGCCAGAGAGGGTGGGCTACTAACTGACTGTGGGCACTGCATGTGCGTACAGGCACAGGGTGGATGCCAGCATCCCACTATCTTCTCTAAACATTTTTGGCCCTTCCCATTGCTGTTTAATGTCCATCTCATGAAGCAGCCAGGTGACAACCACATCTGTGCTGCTGATGTGTATCCTGCTCTTTAAGGGAAAATGTTTCAAAAAAGCCCCTCTGATGTGCCAGACCCACTGCAGTCCTGCCCATCCTCCTGACTGGTGGAGCCTCTGCTTCTCCGTGCACTTCAGTTCTCCCTCCTACTGTAGATACTTTCAATGGCCAGGACCTGCTCAAAATTTGCCTCAGCTCCACAGATGCAGCAGCAAATGGTCTCCTTCCACTGTAGTCAATATTTCCCAGCTTTGACAGATTAGCTGGAGTAATCACAGATTTTATGTGGCACAATTAACATATCTTTTCTTTATAGCTCTTGCACATGAATTTGTCTGTGATAAGCAAGGTCAAGCTGTGCACCAAGACAGCACCACACTTTCAGGCAGGTCCCAGACTCAGACTGCTGCCTGGCAGGGGATGCTGGCAAGTGACCACACGCTGAGTTGCTTCACTAACTCAACAGCAAGTGGACTGCTGAGCAGCCTTCTCCAGTGCTTGCAGAAGTGCCACTTTTCTCTTTTCTCATGTTATTTGGAGGTGGCAGGCAAAGGTTTTAAGACCTGCTCATTGTGTTACTGGAAAACCAGGAAAATCAGCAGCCAGGAAAGGAGTGGGCTATAGACAGAAGTAG
The DNA here is from genome assembly GCA_013400475.1 of Tricholaema leucomelas. Taxonomy (NCBI): domain Eukaryota; kingdom Metazoa; phylum Chordata; class Aves; order Piciformes; family Lybiidae; genus Tricholaema lacrymosa; species Tricholaema leucomelas. The sequence continues at coordinate 1,286,428 of WAAF01018158.1, read as the reverse complement.
GCTCCAGGTGCCCTCACAACTGGCATTCCAGGGATGGGGCTTGGCTTGACCAGCACATGAAAACATGGAGCAGAGCTCTAGAGCACAAGGGAAAGATTTACAAGGCCATCCCCAGATGCTGAAATAAAAGACCTGGCTTTATATACGGATAGAAACAGCACAATGATTCTGTCTGATTTTCTGGAGTGTCTTCACTTAGGGGAAAATGCCTGCAACTAGAGATGCTCAGGCTGACAGTGGAGATGAAGGAGCTGAGCAAGCTGGAACTCAGTGGACGACCTTATTTTATTCAGCCCCTGTTCATCTCAGTCTCTGTGGGTTCCTGTCCCCCCTCTCCCTCCCGCAAGATATGCAGTTGCTCTTCCATGCTGCCCTTTCTAACAGATCCCTGAGCCCCACTGACCTCTGTCATGGCTCTCCCCTTTCCCACTTCCCTGAAATCAATTACCTGCTCTGCACTCCTCCATATTCATCAGGGCTCCAGCCATTTGACCTGCAGCCCCCTGCTCCCTCTCCAGCTGGAGTGCTGCTTCCAGGATTTGTGGAGGAATGGCTCTGTTTTCACTAATCAAGTGCAGAAGGGTCAAACCTAAAAAGATGCTGTGGAGCTCATGGGCTGGGTGCTCTGGGGTGCACTGTTTTCTCTGGTGTGCTCCAGAGCAGCACTAATGCTGAAAATGGCTGACCATGGTAGGCCATGTGCACCTGGGCAGAGAGAGGTTGCTCCTGGAGAAGAAGTGAAAGGAGCTGAGTATGTCAGGGAACACCAACAGAGTCAAAGACAATGGCTGGGTTTCACTCCCCACACATGGAATACAGCCATCCTTGTTCACAGGAGCTCTGGGTGCTTTGGTGGTCTCTTGAAAGCCCCAGTGTCATGCCAACCCAGGAGCTGTCTGTGGAATAGGACTGTAACTGGCCATGGGCCAGTTTAACTGTGGCTAACCCTGCATGGCAGGAAGTGCACAGTGTCTAAATGAGGTTTCCCCACCTTTATTTCATAGGCTGGAGTGATCCGTGGGTCCCAAGATTAACCCCAACAGCTGCCACAGAGAGTATCAGGCTTTGTGCTTCATTTACTCTCAAATCAAACAATATCCGTGTGACAGGGGATGTTGATCCATGAGTAATTCAGCAGAGGCTGCTGCTAAGCTCCCTTTGCAAAGCAGTGCACAGTGTGTGCTTGTTGATCCAGCCCCTTCCAGGCTTCTGCTGAGGCAGGGCTGGCAGCTCTGCTTGCTCCCTGCCTGTAGCTGCCCCCAGCTGCCCATCCGTCTGGCACCACCCAGACTCTCACTTCAGCCTGCTGCTCTGGTCAGCTCGCCCACTGACCGGCCACTCTTCCGTTCTCACCACGACCATGACAACAGCTGCCCAAATGGCCCTTCCTGTTGAGTGCTTCAGGGTGAGCACAAGGGCTGGGCTGACCCAAGGACACCACAGCTGCAGTGCTGTGTTTAGCAGGGTTCCCTGGGGCTTGCAGGTGCCTGCACGGGCTCCGGAGCAGAGGTGGAAAGGTGTCAGGCAGAGATGTGTCATGCATCATGAGGGGACACCCACTCGCCAAGGCATCTTGGTGCTGTGGCAGTCATGCCACTTACAGCATCACTGAGTCAGTGCTGCCTGGGGGAAGTGGCACTGCTGGGGACACGAGCCTGGGCTCTGGCTCCTCACCTTTGTGGGTGCTCTTGCATTGTGGCTGGTGCCTTTTCTGAGAACACAGGAACCAGCCCTGCTGCCAACCCAACCAGGTGTCGCCAAGGGCTGTCCAAGCCACATGATCTACTGGCAAGATGGGAGGCAAGGGGAGGCCTGCGAGCAGGAGGGCATGAGTGTCATCAGGGCTGAGTGCTACCATCAGATAGAGACAAGCTGAAGGTAAAGCCTCTGCCATGCCATTTCTGGCCAGCATCCCAGAGCCAGGCTGCACAAGCACACATCCCTGTGCTATGGTGGGGGCTGAGACTGAACCTTTGTTTCTCTTTTAGGTTGCCTGTCCAAACAATGGCACCAGGGCTTGTGTTTGGATTTCATTTTGTCTTCTTTCCAAAGTCTCTGGGACATGCCTGGGTTAATATTATAGTTTATCAACAATCAGTGCTCAAGAAATAGGCTGTCTTTGGGTGATATTTAATGAGCTTGGAAATGAGAATATAGCTGTGCTGTTGTAGGAGACAGGAATGAGAATTTTAATGAGGGTTTGTGTTTAATAAAAGGTTAATAAATTTTAATTAAATTAAACCAATAAAGTTCAATATTTGCTTAGCATATCAAAGTTCTGTTTGGTGTGGTGGTGTGTGAAATGCTAGCTCACACTCTGCTAACACAAGGGTCTGCCTCCTGCTTCCATTGTCGTTCCCAGCTCTGGCAGGGCAGATATAGGAAAGACCTCCTGTTACAGGAAGGGCCTACAGGAAATGTTTGCATTTGGGCATATTTTCCAGGTGGGTCATCACCAGAGGTACTGAAGGTCTCTGCCTGGATCACAGCCCCCAGATGATGCCCACCTAGCTCCAGCATGCCAGAGTGAGCTGGTGGCACAGAGAGCAGCATGCAGCTTCCTGGCTAAAAGCTTTCCTCTGTAAAACAACTTCTAGATTGGGTAAAGTGTTTGCTGCTCAGTTGCTCCCTGGGAAGCCCCAAGGGCTTTCATATTTGACAAACTCTTGTTCAGCTTCATGTTTAAAAACGCAAGAGCTGTCTCTAAATTACAAACGACTGTTTCAAGACACATTTTAAAGAAAACTGGTGATAAATCCTGTTTCGTTGTGAATGCAGTGAAATGGAAACTGGTACAACCCAGCACTGTGAGCAGTGTGTGGCACTGAGCCCTGTGCCCAGCTCTGTGCTGTGCTGGTGCCTCCTTGCCCATCCCAGTCTCCAAAGCAGGACTGGGGGGCATGAGGGTCTGGGCATGGCTGATCCCTGAGACACAAGCTGCTGAGGAACCATGCTGCTCTGGGTTGCAGCCACAAGTCCCCAGGTACCTTAATGAATCCCAAGTGTGGTGAGGCCCTGACAGTGTTTCAGTGCTGTGGGCTGGGTGCAAGGACAGCCTCAGTCTCATGTCCCTGCAGCAGCTCTTGGCAGAGGCTGGTAGTGATCTGGAGGCCTTGCACAGGGCCCTCCAGAGAGCTTCTGAACAGGGTTTTGCAATTGTAAGGGAACAGCTGTCATGAAACATGGCTTAATTGTTTACAGGGGCCTGGGCCAGATGTGGTGCGTGCTCCCTGCACTGGGTCAAGGCTAATCAGCCTGAGAAGGAAGGGAGATGGGCAGGCTGATGCAGCTCCTGCCAGGCAGGAGCCAGAGCCTAGCACAATCATCAGCACAGGCAGAGTGAGCAGCTGGTGTGGCGTGGCATAGTGTGGCACAGCATGGAATGGCATGGTGTGGCACAGCACAGAATGGCATGAGACACAGAGCGTGATACAGCACAGCACCACCAGAGCACTGCACAGCTGCTGGGATTCTCCCATAGGCAGCCAGGACAGCATGGCACAGGCCCTGTGAGTGTTGGCACTCATGGCTGCTACTGGCATCGATGAGACTGGGAGCACCACTGTGGTCATGACAGGCTCTCACTTTCTGCAGGGGCTGCCTGCAGGGCAGGGTGGGAACCCGAACACACAGCATCCCTGCTCCGCATTCGCTGCTACGGGCAGCACACGCAGACACAAATGGTGAATCCATTTGGGTTAGGAAGAAGTGGAGAAGCTCAGGGTTTATTTCAGAGCAACATCTGTGTATCAAGCCACAGCTTTCTGTCAGCTGCCAGGACTGCTCCAGGAGCCCTTCTTGGCTCAGACCCTCTGCTGACTTCAGAGGAGAGTTTGGGCTTACACTCATGGTGGTGACCATCCTCTCCCAGCATGGCCAGGAGAGTGGCAGACAGGGAAACGATTAAGAAATGTTATTAGGAGGCTTCCTAGGCAATAAATGTATTTCTCCTAAAAGAACTGGAGGAATATTCGGATTATTACATTTATTAGAGGGCTCAGCAAATGTGTTACACCCATATGACAAATAAATGTGATGGTTTCAGATTTCATTAGGCAGCCCCAGGCAGCTGTGCTTTGTCCCAGCCACAAATGAGCAGGGTCTCTGTCATGGTTCCTTAATGGTCATTTTTGCATCAGTAGTAATGAATGCACCGAGTGTGGTTGTTCTGTCCCTTAACCCTTCCCCAGTGTTGAGGCTGTGGTGTTGGAGCTCCTGAGGTCTGGGTGCAGCTAGTGGAGGGAGCAACCCCTTCGTTCTGAAGGAACCATATGAAGGAGCCAATCTGCAGGCTGATGCATTTATGCATCCCCTAAGCAAGATGGCAGTGAAGAGGAAGGAGCTCTGGGCACCCAGCATCACCTCTGCCAGTTTCACCAGGGCTCAGGGTCAGATCCTGACCAGAGGAGCCTCTCTGTTACTGGGCCTGGGCTGTCGGTGCACTGTGATGTATGGAGGGAAGGAATGCAGGAGGGTGGGGGATGGAGAGGGACAATAATTGCTCTTTTTAATTTTTTTTTCTCCTTAAATTTACCAGTGTCAAAACCAATCTGAGCAGTGGATGCATATATTTAAATTAAAAGTAATTAAAAATGTGCTGCCAGAAAAATGCATGATGGATTCAATGTAAGAAAATGAAGTAATAAAATACTTTATGGATTAACTCATATCAGACTGTTTTGCAAATTTATTTTTCATTATGATACATCCATATCAGATAATGTCTGAATTTATTATGCTGCCTTCAGGCAGGCAGTGTCTGAAACCTTCGCAGCCCCATTTGGGTCCCAGTGACTGGTGAGCAAGGTTTCTGTCATCATTTCTTAGTGGTCACTTCACCTCAGTAATAATGAACGACTCAAGCAGGGCTGTTATTTTCTTTAATCTCTTTCCTCATATTAAAAAAATACAGCCAGCCACATCATTATTGCAGCAGGCCCAGAGGACTATTTCCAGGTCATTACTCCAGTTCGTCTGAGCGTCTCAAGGTCCTAAAGGGTTTGGGGTTATATGCAATAAGGCGTTCGTCGACAACATTTCCCTTGAGCCCTAGGTGTTAATGAGAAAGATTTTCCATGTGGCTGTTAACACTGTGCAGTTTAAAAAGTCACAAAGAAAATGGGATTTCCTATTTCAGCTTCCTATCTCATCATGGATCTTTTTGTTTGCATACCGTGGGAGGATATTTGCCTCTCTAATTGCTTGAATCCACGCAGTTATTTTTCTAAAGGGGGAATCTTATCCATCTGCAGGGCACATTTCCACAAGCCAGGTTTGAAATTTTCTGGGTTCTTCACTTTTAATTCCTTAGTCTGAGAGAGTAATTCTTTTCCCCCTCATGAACAAGAAGAAATGTCAAAATGCTTACCTACACCAATGCTAATGCCATCACAAATTCCATATTTTGCCCAAGGCAGAGGCTTGGCATAGCAGCAAGCATTTGAATGTTATGATAGGGTTATAGGTTGCAGTATGGTGCCTCTGTGCTGCATCTCGTAGGACAGCCCCACAAAGCAATGACATGACTGGAGCATGCTGCTGAAAAACCTTGAGACTAAATGAGACTGTAGAGGGCAGGGTCTCAAACCATGGGCAGAGGGATGGGCACAGCAGGGCTCCTGCCATGGAGAGGAGCCGCTTAGGAACACAGTCATGATTCTGTAGCCTGGGCTGAGCATGGGAGCAGTGTTTGAGGCCATTGCTGTCACCCTGGGGCTGCATGACAGGTGCTGCCTTTAATGCATCTCGGTTGCTGGGGAAGGGCTTGGGGGTGCCTGCAGGGCTGGCATGCTCCTGTGCCCCCTCCCAGCTTTATGAGGCAATGATGATTCCCTTTTGGGAAGGGGCTTTGGTGCACCCATGGTCATCCCAGCTGTGTGCTTTGCTTGTGCCTGAAGGGTGCCAGGCAGCTGCTGGAGCCCTGAGTTCCCACGTGCATGGGCCAATCAGGGTATCTTGAAAGTCAGAGGCTTAAACTTTCTAACCTAATCTTTGAAGAACATTTTTGTTTGTTCACATCTTCAGCTATGTGCCAAACCAGAGCCCACTACACTCATGGTGTGCTTTTAGAGCTGCTATGCATTTTAAGGACATGTAAAAATGACAGAACATTAACAAAAGCATTGATTTCCTTATTTATTTTTATGCATTTTATTAACTAAAACACTTTAAAGTGTATCCACTGCGTATTAAATTTGCTCTGCAGTGTTAGATATGAATCTCAAACAATAAAACAAATTGAGTTCTTTATAAAGCGGAAATTTAGAAGGAATACAATTGAAAGTGCTGCCTGCACTGCCAGGCAATCTCTGCAAACCGTTGGCCCTGCAAACAGCAGGTCAGCTGCCCCTTCCTGGGCAGGATTTTGCTGAAGCTTCCCCACCCCCACCCTCGACGTTCTTTACAGAGTCATGAACAAACAGATAAGGCACCAAAAGCCATACAGATAATTTCAGGAACTTCATATCTGAGGAGAGGCTCGGAGTGGAGATACACTCTTATGTCAACAATTTTTATAACCACTTACTCAAAAAAACCTGAGCTCCTTTATACTCCAGACTGTGGCATGAAATTGTCCCACTCCATCCTCAGGAAGGATATTTTATACATTCTTTGAAAATCTACCACAGTTTAGAGGAAGGACCTGGTTAGAAGCTCTGTCTTTGCTCATGCTCAAGTGAATTTTGCAATCAAACTAATTCCAGCTGTGGGGAGATTGTTGGTGTCTGTAGGAATGCTCACATCCCACCCATCTCACAGCCAGTTTATCATTAATAAAAAAAAATCCTTCTGGAAAAGCAATATAATTCCACCAGGAATACAATTGGATGGGGCCCATGCTTGGTACATGTGCAAGGCTATAGAAATCGTAGGGTCATAGAATCAACCAGGTTGGAAGAGACCTTGAAGATCATCCAGTCCAACCTATCACCCAGACCTAGCCAATCAACCAGACCATGGCAATAAGTGCCCCATCGAGGCTGTTCTTGAACACCTCCAGGGATGGCAACTCCACCACCTCCCTGGGCAGCCCATTCCAATGTCAGTCACTCTCTCTGGGAAGAGCTTCCTCCTAACAGCCAGCCTATAGCTCCCTCAGCATAACTTGAGACTGTGTCCCCTTGTGCTGTTGCTGGTTGCCTGGGAGAAGAGGTCAACTCCACCTGGCTACAGCCTCCCTTCAGGTAGTTGTAGACAGCAGTGAGGTCACCCCTGAGCCTCCTCTTCTCCAGGCTGCACACCCCCAGCTCCCTCAGCCTCTCCTCACAGGGCTGTGCTCCAGGCCTCTCAGTAGCTTCGTCGCCCTTCTCTGGACAGGTTCGAGTATCTCAACATCTCTCTTGAATCGAGGAGCCCAAAACTGGACACAGTACTCAGGCTGTGGCCTGACCAATGTTGAGAACAGAGGAAGAATAACTTCCTTTGTCCTACCGCCCACAGTGTTCCTGATACAGGCCAGGATGCCGTTGTTGCAGGAGGAAAGTGTCTTAATCCAGATACTCAGAGTTGCTGAATACATATCAATTCCCCCCTTAACCTGTTCTTTTAAAACTGCAACTGCACAAATCCAGTTATTAGCAAAACTTAGGTGTAAGATGTGTGCAGAGGCATAAAAATATCTTGGCTCCCCAATGGGGATAATATTAGCATGTCACTGTATAACGATATTGTGCAGGAGAGTTTAATTTGGGCTTGTGAGGCACTTGCATTGTATTGCTGAGCACCAGGAAAAAGCCAGTGAGGAAATTCGTAACTCTGCTCTCAGTGCCAGGTTTACATGATCCTGGGTCACCCACTGCCCGCTGGCTGGAAAGAAAATGTTTGTCCAGCTACAGAGGCATGAGAGTGAACCCTCCAAGCACCAAGGGAGGCTCTGGCTTTGTGTTGTTTCATAAAAATACAGATTATGTGAACATGAGCCAGCAGTGTGCTCAGGTGGCCAAGAGAGCCAATGGCATCCTGGCCTGGATCAGGAAAAGTGTGGCCAGTAGGACAAGGGAGGTTATTCTTCTGTATTCCACACTGGTCAGGCCACACCTTGAGTACTGTGTCCAGTTCTGGGCTCCTCAATTCAAGAGAGAGGTTGAGATGCTGGAACATGTCCAGAGAAGGACGACGAAGCTACTGAGAGGCCTGGAGCACAGCCCTGTGAGGAGAGGCTGAGGGAGCTGGGGGTGTGCAGCCTGGAGAAGAGGAGGCTCAGGGGTGACCTCACTGCTGTCTACAACTACCTGAAGGGAGGCTCTAGCCAGGTGGAGTTGACCTCTTCTCCCAGGCAACCAGCAGCAGAACAAGGGGACACAGTCTCAAGTTGTGCTGGGGGAGATACAGGCTGGCTGTTAGGAGGAAGGTCTTCCCAGAGAGAGTGATTGGCATTGGAATGGGCTGCCCAGGGAGGTGGTGGAGTTGCCATCCCTGGAGGTGTTCAAGAAAAGCCTGGCTGAGGCACTTATTGCCATGGTCTGGTTGACTGGCTAGGTCTGGGTGCTAGGTTGGACTGGATGATCTTGGAGATCTCTTCCAACCTGGTTGATTCTATGATTCTATGTAGCTGTGACCCTACAGCAATGTGCAGCAAGTGAGGATGCTGGGATGGATGGGCAACCTTCACTGCAGGGCTGCACAACTGTACAGCACTCTTGACTTGTTAACTTGGAATCATAGAATGGAAACATAGAACAGTTTAAGTTGGAAGGGACTTCAAAGATCATTGAGTTCTAAACCCCTGCCCCAGGCAGCTATACCTCCCACTAGAATAGGTCCCTCAAGGCCTCAGTGTCACAAGAGTGGTGTGAAGCTTTTCCAGAAGGAGTGCTGGGATTTCAGCCCCAGTCACTGGATGAGCAGGGAGGAGAGGCACCATTGTGCAGGCTCTCTTTGCCCCTGCCACAGCCGGAGCCCATCCGCTCCGAAGCAGCCCTGCACACGCTACGGAGAAATCCTTCTTCAGGCCTAATGAGCCCACAGCAGCCAACCTCCCGCCCACACCTGCTCTGCGAGATCGGTATTGCGGTGCAAACCTAATTAACAGCGGATCTGAGAGGCGAGCTGCACGCACGGGCACGAGGCAGAGCACCGCGAGCTGGAATACAAAATCTATATATAGATCCCTGCATCTCCCCGACTCTAAGTGGCTGTGCAGCAGCTATTTTGGGGAGGAGGCGGTGTGCCAGGGCCTGCCCGGGGCCAGGCGGGCTGCGGCGGAGGGCCCAGGTAGGCTCGTTAACGTGCCTGGCCTTTTCAGGGAAGATTTAGAAGGAGTCTGTAATCTGCAAATTCTAAAGAGCTGACGGAGACAGTTATTAAGGGCTGGTAGGTGATGGCTGCTCGCGGTGTTATTAAAGTGCTAAAAGATTATGTCTCTGATAGCTGTGTGCTTACAGTGTCCTTCATGACCACTTCCACAGGGACAGACACAAGGAGAACGGCAGAGGATCGATAAAAGGATATTACCACTGGGCCAATCCCAATAATAAGAGAGGTGATATATACACACCATTTAAATTGTCCAACACATTTAATGTTCATTAACACTAATTTTCACAGTGCTTGTGTTTAACATATTATTGCAATGAAATTAATAAAAAATACCCCACAGGAAATATAATTTAACTGTTTATATACTCACCTTCTGATTGCCAATTTCCTGCCGAGCTCTGCTCCCACATCAGCATTTGCAGGAAACAGCAGTCAAGAGAGACAGTGGCGGGGCTGGGGGGGTCCCCAGAGCCCTGTGCCCAGAAGTCTTGGCACAGCACAGACCCACCAGACTCGGCAGAAACATCTGGCAGAGCCGTGGCTGCCAGCACCGTGGGCCCTGAGCGATCAGAGAAGGGGTGAGGGTGGCAGCAGTGGGCTCTTCACTGGGTTTCTTGTATGTGATGTTTCCTCCTTTTTTATACTTCCCCCTTTTTCAGAAACTTCTTTCAGATTTTTTCCTTTCTTCTTCTCCTTCCTCAGGATCAGATCTTCATCTTCGCCTTGCTCAGAATCAGATCTTTGTCTTCACCTTGCTCAGAATCAGATGGACAAATGTTCATTGTCCTTGTGCAAAATCTCACCTTGGATTTGTTTCACTGTATGGGTGCTTTTCACTTAACAGGGAGAAAGCAAACATGCAATAGTTTTGTTATTATGCAGTAATTACTGGGGAATTAGGTATTTATTTATATCTTATGAAGCACATGGAAATTGTATTTGGCCACAGTGTATAAATCGTGCTGTAATTACTGTAAAATTTACAGTTTTTATACTTCCAACAAGTTAGCTTTTAAATCACACAACCCCCATGTAAATACTTTAAAATCATTCAGTAATTACTTATTTACATTGTAATTAAAATAAGTAATTAGCATACATTTACAGAGGATTTACATACTTATTTGTGAAAATAGTTCCTTGGCAGATGCAAAAGAAATCTTGAGCTGATCATAATAAAACACCAGAAAATAGATACACACAGAGAAGGAGCTGTGGTAGCTGCCTGACAGCGCTGGGTCCTACGGGGCTGCGTTTTCCGTGCCCCTGCCTGCCTGTGGTATGGATCTCCAGTAAAGGTCTTCTCTGTACATGCCTGCTGTGGTCAGGAGCAAAGCCTGCAAGAATGGATTAAAAGAGCCTGTGGTGATCAGCACTCAACTGCAGCCAAGGGAGGTTCAGAGCAGCCAGTGCTGATATGCCAGTAAGTGGGACTATCACCCAGCCCTAGTACAGCAGCTCTAGGCATCACCCAGCCTGCTCTGGCAGCTCCAGGTGTGTTGTTTGGTGCCATGGCCTTGTCTCATTGTGCTCAGCGGCCTGCTCAGATTCCACGTGTCCCCATAGCAATCAGCCCAAGATGATCTGCAGGGTTTCCCTTGCTCTGTTCAGGAAGGGTGGATGCTAGTTTGAAATCCTGCTTAAAGAACGAAAATTTTGCCAGTAATGCCAGCAAAGGTTGCTTGGCCCGTGCTCTGCCAGCAGGCTGGCACAGTCTTCTGCTCCTGGAAATGGCTGGAGTGCTCCAAAGCAGCAGTTGTGTTCTTAGAAAGTGTGTCAGCATAGAGAAGAACAGACTTTGAGCCAAAACTAGCCCTTTAAAAGCCCACAAGAGCACTGAGAGGGCTTGGCGTGCAGGATTAGCAAAACATCCGCTGACAAGCTGCAGGGCTGTGTAGTTACTGTGTAAGTATTTCAGCTAAACAAGACAAATCTGGCTGATGATTGCATCTAACTAGGAAGAATGATTGAAGGTCTGTGCCCTCCTCGGTAAGGATAACATAAATGATGATTGGTTTGAGGCAGGAACTCCCAGGCCAAAGCTGCAGGCACAGCCGGTGCAGTGTGTGCCGGCACAACTGTCTGCGAAGCAGCTCCTGGGGCTGCAGCTCCCTGCCTGCTGCTGCTGGTAAGAGTTGTGCTGGGATGGAGGGAGGCAGGAGAAACCTCACAGCGTGGCCCCAGCTGGGCATCAGCCTTAGCAAGTACTTCTTGCAGCACGGTGTTAGGGAAGGGTTTTTTTCCTAACGGGTTTATATCCACTATGTGCTTCCCACTGGAAAAAGATGCCAATCCCGGAGGAAACTTTTCCAACAGATGGAGCAATTATAGGAGTTTGGACCAATGTGCATGTGAGCTCTGGAGTTCAACACATGCTGCTGCTCCTGACACAGGCATGATGGGGCAATGCGGGCTCCTTCTGTCTGGGGAGCAGCTTGCAGATGGACAGCTGGGAGCATGAGTGAGCTAGAAAAGATGCTCCTGCTACAAACAAGCTAATAGGTCTACATTGTTTCTTCCTGCTCCTCTTCACATTAGCACTAAGGTGACAGTAGGTCAAGTAACCTGAAGCCATGGAACAGACACAGCTTTGCTAGGTAGCTGTGAGGTTCCTGGTAAGGTCCAGGGCTTGGGGTAGTGGCCTCTTGCTTTACAGTGGCTCTCACAAACTCGGTGATGGATTTGCATCCTCACACTCCAGGTTGCTTTCTGGGTTCTGCTCTCTGCCTTCAAGTGCTCTGATTTCCCTGACTTGCCATGGGTTTGGCACATTTCTGTCACTGCTTTTATCTGTATTTATAAAGGCCATTTCTGTACTTGGTGATTGCTGGTAGGAGGAGCTGGGAACGTTTTGGGCATCCAGTGCTTTATGGAAAAGATATTTTTCAGGAAGTGAAGGGTTCCAGTGGGCAGACTTAACTCTTGTTAATGAGCATGAGCTTGTCTCTGGAACTGTGGTAACCACCTTCAGCCAGTTCAGAAATCCCTTTCTGGCAAGACAATGCAAGGTGTGCACAAAGGGAGGCTCCGCGGCAGAGGCTCCGCTGTGGAATTGCACTCCCTCCCCAGAGCACTTTCGCTGGGCCGTTATCGCATGTACTGTATTATTGGATTTCTCCAAAGTCTCCCTTTATCCTTATTAATGCTGTGAATGTTGTAGCAAGGAGTGATACGATCTAACATTGGATAAAATCACAATTTGTCCTTCTTCTTGGTGTAAATGTAACAGGGCTTAACTGTACAAACAAATAAGCCTAAATAGAAACATTTGTGATGATAAATGGGCAAGGAGAGCGCTCTCTGCAAGGTGAGAGATGACAGTGCCTGTGAATGGAATGGAGAATCTTGCTGCTTCAGGGTCAGTCCCAGGCAGCCTCAAGGTCAACTCTGCGGCTCTCCCTCCTCCTCCCTGTGGCGATGACGGAAGTCCCTACAAAGCTTCAGGCTCCTCTGGCAGCAGTAGGATCTCAGACTGCTGCTGTGAGCATGCCCACGGTGATTGGGCTGTGCCATACTTCGGACACGGTTCTGCTCCAACAGCTCTTGATGGTGAGGCTGAGTCCATTCACTGATGAGGGAACTTAGGCTTGATGAGAAAGGAAAGAAGAAGTCTGCTCAGCAGCATTTAAATATATTGCCAATGTATTACTGACTTGTTTCTATTACTGGACTGGCACATGGCATGAAATATTTCCCTTTTATTAACTTCTTCTCTTTCATGATGAGAAAATAGTCCAGAGCGTGGCTTTGTCTATGGCCTGTGAGGTGGCAAGCTGTCCAAATGAGCTGCCCTGCACCCCCCTGACACCCTCTCTAGGGACTCCAGAGTGGAAAGAAAGCAGAATAAATTAAAACTGGATCATGCCCCCAAATTTGCTCAGTGGACACAATGCCTATGCTGACCCTGCACGTGTAAAAGGGGGAGAGGCAGTAGTGCTGGCAGGGAAGATTGTAAGGGATGGTGGGGCAGGAGCACACTGCAGGACCTTGTATCCTTCACCCCTTGGCACTATGGGGCTGGGGTGGCTCTGGGCAGTGCCTGGTGGGGAAGTGGGCAGCATGTCCCCAGGGTGAGGTTCCCTGGTTCAGCCGAGTGCGGTGCGCAGCGCTGACCCTGCACTCCTGTCACAGTGCGGGAGCGGCGTGTAATGAGGCCCCGTGCGGATATTGATATGACAGAACAAAAGGCCAAGGTGCAGTAAGGACAGCAATCCGCAGGTCTCAGTCCATTTGTTTTTCACACCAAATCCATCACGGTAATGGGTCACCTTTCTGTGGCAGCTCATGATTACCTGCTTACTGGGGAGCATGGCAGGTGGGCGGCAGGCCGGGGCCAGGAGGGAGTAGGTGCGGGCAGCCTCTCCCGCCACCCTAGGGGATTTATGGCAGGTCAGTGCTGTGCGTTTCCCTGATAGATCAAGTGGATTGGAGTTTATTTGGGGCACAGAGACTGGTGTTGTTTGCCGTGATAAAAGACTGATGGGAAGAGCTCGGGGGAGCTGCCTGGGAAGCTGCATCTGGAGGGCACCTGGCTAAGGTAGCTGCTGGCCAGGCAGTGGAGTGCCCTGGAATTCACAGAATCACAGAATTGTCAGGGTTGGAAGGGACCTCAAAGTTTCAACCCCCCTGCTGTAGGCAGGGACACCTCACACTAGGCCAGGTGGGAGCTGAGCTGCGCTCCCTGCCACAACCCCATGGCTGTCCTTCACCTAGCTACCCCTCCCTTACCCTTGGTACCGGCGTCCTGGTGCAAGGAATGCAGAGAGGCTGTCTTCTGCCATGGCACACCCTTCCAAAGTCCTTTCACCCAGGACTACTGCCCTCACTCCATCTTCCCTCCTCTGCCCACAGCTCAGGTCACAGAGAGCATCTGCCTTTCAGAAGCGAGGGCAGCAGCTCTGGAACTCCTTACCCTACCACCCTGGGAAACAGGACTGGACTCTGGGACATCAGTCCAGTGGCAACAGAAGCTGTGCCAAGTGCTAGGCTGAGAGGAAAAATGTTCCTTTCTGTGGCGTCCTGCTCACACACATTCCTATTTAACATTCATGCGCCAGAATGAGACAAGTGCTTAATGAGATCAGCTATGAGTTTCATTTGAACTTCACTGGCAAAGGAGTCCTCAAAATTGCTTTGCAGTGGATGTGCTAAAAAGTTTAATCCTCACAGGCTGCCAGCCTCCTCAGGGCCCACGGTGTGCTGAGCAGCAAGGCATCTTCAGCCACTCTCCATCGCTAAGGGGAAGAGGGAGCTGGAAATTAGCACTTACTAAACCACATCCCTCCACGTGCTTCAGCAGAGGTGTGAGCAGGTTCAGTAAGATCAGGAAGAGTTGCAGCTGTCGCTTGGCGGGTTGCCTACCTCTCGTTTAGGGTTAATGCTATCAGGGAACCCGCGGACAAAAGCTAAACAATGCTAATTATCTCAATGCATAGAAAGAGGCAGCCTCGGAAGACAGAGCTAAATCTCACAACATCTTAAGGCATGGAAGCCATCTGTGATAAGTGCGGTTGCCTTTCAAAGATAAGGAAACGAAATTGAAACATATTATACATAAATGGCTTCAGGCAATGAATCATTCTGTGGCGTCCTCGCTGTTGGACTGTGGCCATCACAAAGAAAATAGTAATAATGATAGTAAGAGTAATTAATACTATGGGTCCTTCTTGCTGCTCCTGGCTGGAGGCCCTCAGCCGGATCCCAGACACTAGGCCAGGCATAGTAAACATACATTTATGGTAATTTTATTTGAACTCTTGAGAATACGTCCCACACCACTATGATTTGATGGCTTATTAAACCCTGCAGGGTACCTTCTCAGGACGGCAGTGCTAGGAGCAGTTGGAGGGAGAGAGAGCCATCAGCAGGGACCAGCATCATTTCCCTCCTAATTAAAAGTCAAAATGTCATCTAGGTTTTTGTATTGTAATTGCAATGGTCATTGCAAAGACACCATGAAATCTGGCTGCATTAGCACTTCTTTGGGGGGGAGGTCTGGTGAATGAAGATGTATTGAAGGCTGCTTTCTGGCATTCTTCTCATACAAGTCTAGGCTTTAAGTGCAGTAAATGAGCCCCCTGCCAAGAGCTCACCTCACCTCTGCCCCTCCCCTCTCCCCCTCCCCCAACTATATCAGGGGACTTGGTTTAAAAAAAAAAAAAATAATTAAAAAAATCATACATTCCAACCCTAAATGATACCAGTAAGTTTGTGCAAGCTTATGTAAATCACACAAAAAGTGACAAGTTTTCCTATTAAAAGATAATTGTAATCAGGGTGCTGGACGTGCGGTGCACTGATGATTGGAGATAGACGGGCAGCGTGAAAAGATGGATCGTTTTAATTTGCACCAATTAAATTGAAGTTCATGGGATCATCTTCTTCAATCTTCATGAATACTTTATTTTCTGGCTGCTATGGAGCTATTAAAAAGAATGATTGAGCCAAGAGCTAGGCATAGTATATTTTATGAAATATCACCTTTAAAGAATTTGAGTGTGCCATTTTCATAATGAGTTTTCTAGTACCTAATACCCTTCTATATTACTACATTTTTAAAGTGGATTGATCTGGAAAGTGCAGAAAGTGCAGGTAATGATACATTTTGCTAGGATAAGGTGGCTGATAATGTATCATGTTACTGCTCTGAGAATAATAGATTGCCTCGTGTTTGAGATGTGGCATTCTTATTTTGGCGCTTGGCTTGTGCAGACGAGGGGAATCCTCTGTGTCTCCAGGAAAAAAAATGTTTAATTGTTTGTGCAATTTCTTTCTTGTTTCTTCTTTGTCTTTTCTGTATAGTTTGTGACCTCAGAAAGAGATTTCTGAGGTTTGAGGGAGGCTGTTCACAGGTATGCATTTGTCTTGATGGATGTTGTTAGAACAGAACAGCATGTAGGAGACAACACACTATGGGAGATAAAGAAATACACAACCCTATATTATTTACCAGTGCCTCACATTCTCTTCCCAAGAGAAATGAGTGATGATAGCTTCAAAAGGATAAGTCAATGAGAAGGGTGGTCATCTCTCACTCACAACTGCCAAAAAGGCCCCAAGTCTCACTATTTCACACACAGACAAATCAAAAGCTTAATGGGAATCTGGGGATGCTCAGCTCTGCACTGGATTTGAGCCTGCCCTGCTGTTCTCACTCAGCTTTTGTGACTATGGAACTGAGGATTTCCTTCCCACGTGGCCTCAGCTGCAGCACCCTTGTCTGGCTTTCTCCATCCCAAGCTGAAGTGGCACCTGGCTTTGGCTCCCGTGGGTGGGCACTGGTGCCCATGGCTGTAGAAACTCCTGCGCACTGTGAAAGCCCAGAGTATCTGTCCAGGCTGGGGTTGGTAGCAGTTTGGTGACTGCACCCTTGCAAATAAGCCATGCTAAAGTTACACACAAAGTGGGCAAATACACAGGAAGCCACAGCACCTTCAGCACCTGCAGGATCTATGGATTGGACTCATTTTCACCAGCAGGGTCTGGGAAGTGCCACCCCATAAAGAAGTGCTAATTGGAGCAAGCAGGGACTCGGCTCCCAAGCTTGCAGCACTGCAGGAGCAAGCACACCCATTCCGCAGGGTGGCCTGCTGCTAACAGCACTGCTTCTGGTTCCCAGGGGTGCATCCTCAGTGCTGCAAGTCACAGCAATATGATGCCATCTCTCTCTACATAGGTTTAAGCAACAGCAATCATAATTAACCCTGCTAATTAATCAGGGCATAACATATTAATTGCTAGCACACGAGGCTCCAATTGAGCAGGTGTTGTGTGGGAATCTAATAGGATAATGAACTGAGGAGCAGTGCCACGTGCAGCAGAGTGCACGTCACTTGGAGGGACAGGCTTGGCAAAGCCCAGAACTTGGCCGAAGCTCACTGTCCCTCCATGCCATCACCTACACTAGACGGGTGGAGTGTGGGTTGCATGAAGTGTGAGCCAGAGAGGAAGGTGGGAAGGCAGGTGCTGCATCTGTCAGCCCTGAAGGAGCCCCCAGTTGAGATCCACTGGTCCAAAGTTCTTGGGAGGGATGGGCAGAAGGGCCAGGACTGGTCCTGCAGTGCAGGGAGGCAGAATTTAGCACCAAAACATGGGATGTGAGACTCAGCACTGGGTGACAGATGAAGTTCCCTTTTGGTGCTGTAATCAGGCCAGTCAGTCCTGCCTCTGCTGTAGCCTTTTCATGGCACACGGTGTCCTTTCTGTCCTCTACACTCACTGGCTACAACCCTGAGACAAATGCATTAGAAAGCCTTGGCACTTGAGGATTATCAGGCTGAGGAGTATTTTCAGACTTTAAAAGTTGCTGGTTTTTTAACTTTTATTTTGTAGGGCAGGAGGTGAGGGGCAGGAGGGTCACTTAGAATGCTTCTGACAAAGCAATTTCAACAACCCCAGCTCCCTCAGCCTCTCCTCATAGAGTTTGTGTTTCAGGCCTTTCACCAGCGTTGTTGCCCCATCCTGTCTCTGCATCAGGACTGTGGAGATGAGCTAGGAGCTTGCCTGCCTGAGCATCCAGCAATGTCAACATCCCCAATAGTTAATAACTTTCTTTTTTTTTTTTAAGGTTGAGAGCTTTGTGAGGCTTGCACAGATCTCTGTGAGATCTGCTTCACCATTGTTTAGTTTAATTGTCCTAAAATTGGCAATAGATTAAAAGAAAATAATTATCTCTCATTATGTTAATTAAATGGCTAATTCATTAACGAGCTTAACATCTTTTACTTGGACCATCTCTGCTCTGCAGAATTGTGCTTCCAGGAGGAAATGCCAGCGCATGCTGCATTCTGTGTAAACTAAGTTGCAGCGTGTTTAGTGCAAGCTGTGTGAACAAAACCCTCTCATTATTCAGATGACAGAACAAAACTATAAATAGTGGATTGCAATTAAAATCAGAACAATTACTTTTTATCCATTATGCTGCCTTTTGCACAATAGCAGCCTATAAAAGGAAAAAGCACAGTCCCTTTAGATCTCTCTCTCTCTCTCCCCACCCCCCCTTATCCAGAACTGTAGCTGGCTTGCTAATTAGGAAGCTTTTGAATTAGATTATTTGCATGTCTGAACAGGGCTAGGGTATTAAACATCCCCGAGGACATACTATAATAACCTCTTCAGTGGCTTTTAGGATCCCTAAGGAACCAGGAACTCTGAAAAAAACCTCCAAAAGGAGGGAAAGTGCATAACGATTTCATCCAATTAGGTATGGATTAGTCGGCTCCGTGTCTTTGAATCCTGCTCACTGTGAGAAGGTGTTCTCCTTCAGGAACATTTGACAAAATCAGTGGGGAAATTATAATGCAGTACCTAAATGAAATTGCAATACCTTAGTTTCTCCTCCAAGAAAAAATAAACTACAAAATCAATACAGTGGTGTATAAAGTAAAAAGAAATGCACCAGTCACTTTATTGCTTAGCTGCGAGCATAGCCTCTGTGTTTATAGCATCCACGAGTGACTATCAAAGTCAAACTGCAAAGGACAAATACTGCTTCTGTCATGACTGGCTACAGCAGATTTTAATTTTTAAATACCACTGGTGTTATCCTCCTCACAATGGCTTTCCACACTCTCCCAGTTTTAAGAAATCACCAGCCCATTTATATTTAACAAGACAATTAAGCTGCTGAGCTCTCTGAGCACGGCAGTGGTTTGCAGTGCGGCCCCTCTAGGATGCTGGGTTTGGTTCCCATGTGCTGTGAGCGCTGCTCTCGTGTGCTCTGCAAATGGCAAAAGGGCAAAAAGCTGCTGGCCCTGTGACACGTTTGGTCTGCCCACATAACCTATGGCCATTGCTTAGGCATGGTGGAGGACAGCAGAGCTGCTGCCCCCTCTGTAGGCATGGTGGTTTACAAGAGTGGAGGGAAGCCCAGACATGTGGTCAGCCCCTTGTTGCAGCTTTTCTTTCCAATAGGTGCCTCCAAAAGGCTGCTGAGTCCTGGGCCCCTGTCTGCATCCCACATTCCCCACCCCTACGCTGCAGTGGGAGCTGGTGCCCAACCAGACCTAGCCCCAGAGAACTGGAGTCTGCCTGGGCATCACAGGTGAGGGCAGCCAGAGCCAGGCATGAGGAAAGAGCAGTGCAGGCAACTGCACAAGCTAAGTGGACCTAGGTTTGCACTGAGAGCCCATTGATTTTCCTCCTTTTACCTTTTTCCTTTGAAGTGCTGAAATCTAATTTGAAGACACTGATACCAGAGCTTCATGAGCAGAATGATTACTAGAAGATGCCTGTGGAGGTGAGCTGTGCTTCTCAGACTGCACCTGCAGGGACCACTCAGTGTCACCTCTCCACAGTGCATCCTGCTGCTGGGATTGGAAGCCTGAATATTGGCGTCTAATTGGAATGGATTTCCAGAACAGCAGTAAGAGAAACTCTGTAGAAAACTGGACATTCAGCACTAAGCTTTATAAATGCCAAAATGTGTGGGTACTCTGCCCATGCTGCTGCTTGTGCAGTCAGTGTATGGGTTTGCATGCTTGGAGATGGAGTGTTCAAGCATCACTGCAACATCCTCCCCTCACCCTAAGCAATCCCTTCTCAGATAACACAGAATTGATATTTGGCTGCCAGATGTAGAAGGATTCTCCTCACCACAGCTTTCCCTTGGCCACTAATACTTGTCTTCGATCTCTTATGGTCTCCTCTGCAAGAAGCATCTCTTCAACTGAATTTCCATCCATGAACTTTCCATCATTGAACTCCCAACAATGCCCCCTTGCTCCTGACTAGGGAGGGGACCAAGAGCAGCTCCTGGTTCAGCCTATCCTTTTAACACTTGAAATAATTTCACACCATTAAGGCTGAGTTTTCAAGACTTCCTCTTTGCTTTCTGAGCTTGGTCTGACTCTGTGGTACCAGTCTGAGATGCACACTGTGCAGCAGCACTGCACACCACACCCAGAGAGGAGTGGGACCAGATGTTCAGAGAGAGCTATTTCAGTATTTTCTGCTCTCTCCTCACCCTCATTCCTCTGAGCCTGTGACACCTTGCTTGCCATTTGGCTCTGAGGGCACGTTGTTCAAGGGCTCAGCAATGACTAGCTTTCCAAATCAACCAGTAATATGCTGGGGAAGTTCTGATTTTTGCAGCATTCATATTTATCAACATCAGCCTTCACTAGCTGTCACATCGTTCTTCTGCCTTGCCTAAATTTCCCTGAATTCCTTTCATCTTTTCTGAATTTCACAAATCCGTGCAACTGCTTCCTTTTCCAGGTCAGTAACTCATATATTAAAGCCATCAGATTGAGTGTGTAACCATGTAGCACGCCGCTAGTGACCCTTTACATTGATTAATAAAAGACTATCTACCACTTTTGTTTCCTTCCTCTTCGTCCATCTTATTGATTCATAATGCTACTGTATCTCTTCCCCCCCATTTTTATCTTGTTTCCTAAGAAATCCTGTGGGAAGACCTCATTAAAAGCCTTTTGAAAGTCTAAAAATATGTCAAGATATTCTCTTTTATCCATTTATATATTGGTAGGTTCAAAGTATTCTAACAGATTAATGAGACATGATTTTCCACAGCAGAAACTGTGTTGATTGGATGTGATCTTCGAGGTATTTTATCATTCTATATTTAATAAATGTTTAAACCATTTTGCCAGGTACCTGTGCAAAGCTGAATAGTGTCTAATATCCTGGATTACACTTAGAGACTTTTAAAAATGCATAAATACAGCTACACCCCCTCTGCTATTCTTCCAGAAAGGGAAAGGGAAAACAGTCATAGAATCATAGAATCAGTCAGGGTTGGAAAGGACCACAAGGATCATCTAGTTCCAACCCCCCTGCCATGGGCAGGAACACCCTACCCTAGGTCAGGCTGGCCACAGCCTTATCCAGCCTGGCCTTAAACACCTCCAGGCATGGGGCCTCAACCACCTCCCTGGGCAACCCATTCCAGGCTCTCACCAGTCTCATGCTGAACAACTTCCTCCTCATGTCCAGCCTGACTCTCCCCACCCCCAGCTTTGCTCCATTCCCCCCAGTCCTGTCACTCCCTGAGAGCCTGAAAAGTCCTTCCCCAGTTTTTTTGTAGGTCCCCTCTAGATACTGAAAGGCCACAAGAAAGTTACCTGGGACCCTCCTCTTCTCCAGGCTGAACAGCCCCAACTCCTTCAGTCTGTCCTCACAAGAGAGGTGCTCCAGCCCTCTGATCATCCTCGTGGCCCTTCTCTGGACACACTCCAGCATCTCCACATCCTTCTTGTAATGGGAGCTCCAGAACTGAATGCAATACTCCAGGTGAGGTCTCACTAGAGCAGAGTAGAGACGGAGAATCATCGCCCTCGACCTGCTGGCCACACTTCTCCTGATGCAGCCCAGGCTCTGCTTGGCCAGATCCAGTGCAGATATTCGTTTTTTTTCCTTAAGCACAGAGAATATCTCAGTACGTGGCCTTTGGTTTTCTCTCGTGTCAGCTCTCGGCTGAACCACAGTGCATATGTAAATAAAGTTCTTATCTCTACACATAAGGTCCAGTCTGCAGAGCAGCTGATGGACATCACTGCTTATGGAACCCACATCCTCAGGGTGAGCCGAGTGTGGACACGCTCCCTTGAAGGGATGGAGCAGCGAGCATCCCCCAGGATAACTTCCCTTTCAGTCCCCATTTACAGACTTACTCTTCAAACTTTGGTTACTTTCCACTTTCCTGGAGTTTGTGTTTTTTTTTTGTTTTTTTTTTCCCATGAGCTTTCATAAAAACCCTCTAACATTTCACCCCATTATTATTTAACTCTACAGATTAGCTTGTCAAAGTTGGGAGATTGAAACCATAAACCACTTTTTTTTCCTTCTCCGTTGGAGAACAGTTAATTTCTTCAGAATGAATACCATCTTAATTACAACCCACTGCTCATTATAAAACAGATTACTGGGAAATTATTTGTCCTTTCAGTTGGTTGTATCTCTGCTTTACAAAAATGGAAACTTCTCACCAAATTCTATTCAGATTCAGCTTTTTCCAGCACTCTGCTTGCAGGTCCCTCATGGCACAGCGGATGAGTAGTCGGTGACTCTGGGGTGTTTGTGGTGGAACCTCTCTACCAGTCACTGCAGTGCCAGTGACTGGTCATGGGTATCAACTGGGGACATTGCTTGTGTCCCTGGTCAAGAGAAAAAGGGAGTTTTGGCAATTCCCAGAGCAAACTTTGAGGACATGAGATGAAAGCTAATCTCAACAAGCAGTGAAGATAGATCATTGCTAAGAGGGAACAAATCTGTGCAACCCTGCATGGCAGAGTCCTGGTCCCTACCCTGCCTGTCCCACCACTGCTGCAGGCAGGACATTAATTAATGTATTTGTCCCAGTTCTGTTTTCAACTAGAGAAACAACCAAGATCTAATAAATCACCTCAACTTCATCTACAGACAGAAAGTGTTTTGAAACTGGAGCTTGCGAGCCCACACGTGCTGTGTGCTCCCAAGCTCAGAAAACCCTGATACCCCTGGAAATGTTGACGTAAATGGAATACAAGATAGGCCCTTTAAATTGGTAAGCAGGAGATTAAAACAGGGAAAAAAGAATGAAAGTTCCCTGCAGCCTAATCGCATCTCTTTGGGAAATTCCCGCACCAACCCAGCCGTGAAGCCAGCACAAATCAATGTGGCCCAGGGGATCAACATTTTACATATATATAAAAAATTGTAAACATCTTTTATGTATGCAATGTAATAACTACACTCAGCATCATGGGCTTTAAAAGCAAATGTTATGGGCAGTTGTGTTGCAATAAAGTGGTTAAATGGGAAAGCTTTGAAGGGCTGATAATTTGTACTCTTTTCTTTACCGAACCAACTTATTCTTGCACCAGTATGACAAATTAAAACATCCTTCTACAGGAAGAAGTTTTCATTCATCAGGGTTTTTCTTCCCCACCCCTTACATTATCTGCCACATTGCACATCCAAAAAGAAGTTGGTTACAATCCTAATAATGGAAATAGGGTTGCAGCTGTAGATTGTCCCTGCCCTTGGCACTGACAAGGCTGCAGCTCGAGTACTGTGTTCAGTTTTGGGCACTCGAGTACAGCACAGACATTGAGGTGCTTGAGCATGTCCAGAGAAGAGCAATGAAGCTAGAGAGGGGTTTGGAGAACAGGACTTAGCAGGAGTGGCTGAGGAAGCTGGGATTGTTTAGTATGGAGGACAGAAGGCTGAGGGGAGACCTCATTGCTCTCTACAGCTACCTGAAAGGAGGTTGTAATGAGGTGGGTATTGGTCTCTTCTCTCAAGTAACTAGTGATAGGACAAGAGTAAGTGCACCAGGGGAGATTTAGATGAGATATTAGGAAAAAGTTCTATGCTGAAAGAGTGGTCAGGCAGTGGAACAGGCTGCCCAGGGAGGTGGTGGAGTCACTATCCCTGAAGGTGTTCAAAAAACCTGTAGACATGGTACTGCAGGACATGGTGGTATTGGTTTGACAGTTGGACTTGATGATCTTAAAAGTCTTTCCCAACATTAAAATTTTATGATTCCATGATTCTATGTAGGTAAGACAACAAAGAAAATAGCAGTTTGAGAATCTGAAGCCTCTGGTGGCCGAGAGCAGGATCTTGTGAGCCGTTGGCCAAGTGGGACAGCAAACCTCAGATCACAGATGAGAGTGGCTACTGTGTGTCCACCCTGACTGCTGCACTCTGCTGTGTTCCCCACTCTGGTGAGTTCTTGTGTTACTCCAGTTTGATTTTTACACAGAGAAAACATAGGAGCTGCTGTTAAAATGGTCCCTGAACCTGCCTGGACTTTACCATGTCTGGTAGGTATGAAACACTCTCTGTGAACATAGAAATTAATGTTTTTAAAACGTATTAACCAACAAAATGAACATCTCTGGCTCACAAATAAACAGAGTGATGCAAGTTTGTGCTGTGCCATGCTGTGCCCTCCTAGGGCTGAGACATGATTTAACTCCCACACTCAGTGTTGTGGTCTCTCTGCCTCTCTCTCTCTCTGCAGAACTAGCAGGACTGATTATTTCACCTTATTACATTTGGGACATGTTCCTTGCACGATGGTGTGCCCCTTTGCCCTTTGTGCCTGTGGGGCTTTGCCCTTTTGTTGTACTTTAAGTTCTGTCTTATGCCACGCACAGCTCTGGCGCTCAGCGTTTAATAAGCAAGAGAGAAATGCACCCATTGGCATAGTTAACTTTAACTTGTCCTCTGAGATTTGGCCCTGAGTTTTACAGAATGACAGGCAGGAGTGTGCAATAGCTCTTGCTGCTGCTTTTTCAGCACGGATAGGACTTTTCTGGGGAACAGTCAAGTACTCTCATGGCACCTTGAAGCCCTCAAATGGAGCAGTGCTCCCTGCCCCTGTGCTCAGCCTGGAGCTGGAGCTGGCCATGTCTGTTGTCCTCAATGCACCAGATCCCTGTTCTGTGCAGGCTGCTCCTCCAGCTCCCTGGCCTGTCCAGACTGAGGTCCAAAGGGTAATACCTGGTGCCCAGGCATCACCTTTGGGCAGAGCAGGGTGTTTGACTCTGACAGAATACTTGAGCAGTGGGAACTGCAGCTACAGGACATGAAGTTATAGGAGGGGTTGTGCAGGGAGCAGCAAATGGATGGAGTGTGGTGGTGGTGGGCACCTCTGCAGGGGTTTGCTGCTGGCAGAGGGTGCAGCCTCAGCTTGCCCCAGGAGCCTGGGTAACAAAATTCTGTAATGGACAACTGTGAATTCAAAGTAATTGAGATCCTTGTGGGGATTGAATAGTTGAAATTGCTTAATCATCCAGTGATGATAGAGTACGTGCAGCCCGGATGCTACGGGGCTGTTCATGAGCTGTTTCTGATGGAGTGGTCAAGCCAAGCACAGAGTTGGCTGTGACAGCTCCTGGGTTTTGCAAATACAGGATGAATAAATTGTACAGTGTTGGGACATTTGAGGAGAAACCATCGTAGAGTCTGTTTATTTCCATGAGCTGTATCAGGGAATTTTTAAGAGCTAAGTGCTTAGATAAACAGCAGATTAGTCTTAAACTTAGTATCAGCAGCTTCTGACTAACATGACCTTAACCGGCAGAATGGATGATATGAAATTACTGCCCAGCACCAAGCATGCTTCGTATATAAAATCCCCTGTTGTGATGAACTGGAAAGAAAAGCTTCCCAGAGCTGCAGACTTTGGAAATGTTTATTAACAATTTGATAATACAGTGTGTGGAGGCTTCATGCTCCTCAAATGCCTCCTTAGCTTGGAGCAGAATGATTTCACTCTGGTTGCTTTTAACTCCCTTGCATTTATCTTGCCTGAGTGTCTCCACTGGATATTGTTTACTCTTTGGATTAGTAAACTCAGGATTAATTCCACTCTTTATTGCTGAAAGTGGCAGTAAATCCAGTATCAGGGAGAGCCAGGAATCTGCTTAGCTGTGCTACATGACCCTTTCACGGGCAATAAAAACACACACCTCCCAGTATGAAGGGACATGGCACTTAGAGGCATAGCCCGTGTCATTAGGGTGTGGGTATGCACAGGAGCCCTTGCTTAGACCTTATTTTCATTAGAATTATAGATGCTATAGGATTTTGGGCATCTCTCAAGGGAAAATAAAATAAAAGGAAAAAGAAATCCCTCCTGTCCTCTCCCCGTGAGCCAGCCTGCCCTGCCTATGGGCTGCTTTCACAGCTGCTGGCTGCCTCCTGCCTCTGTGAGGACCTGGGGGTTAAAATCAGCCTTTGGTACGACTCCAGGGTTCGGCAGCAGCCTGTCAGTGTTGTCCTTTTGCTCCCAAATAATCATGCATCAGGCAGGGAGAAAGCAGCAACGGTTAAAGCAACAAAAGCATGGAGCACTGCCTGCTTCTCCAGCTCCCTGCTTTCAAAGGGCTGTTTTTTCCTGCTATTAAATCAGCAAAGAGGAATGCGGGGCCAGGAGCTGAGGAGAGCTTGTTGGAAAGGTTACCTAAGTGAACCACACAATTTTTTCCCCTCAACTTTGTTCTATCTTAAGGTAAAAGGTTCATGCAGAGGGCTATAAATTCCTGTCACATTTTGTTGTAATCTCTCTATGGTTTTATTACTTAAAATGCTGCACTCTCGAGACGGGGAATTTTCCAGGGGTTTGAGGCTGACACGGAGCCACATTTATATTGTGCCGAAGCTCCTCTGGAGTCTCCTTGAGACATGTGGCCAGCAAGCCCGGCGTGAAGGCCTTATCAGTCACTCCACCACCGAGTCAGCCCATGAATTATACGGGGAATGGAGGTGGCTCCGTGAGAGCGGGATTGCGGGCCACCAGGTGACAATAAACATGTCCCGGGAATGTGTCCTCCATCACTCAAGTTCAGATAGCAGATCTGGACCTTAACTACAGCTCCTCATCTCTAAATCTCCCTGTGACCTGAGCGGGAGATGGAGGTGAGTCTCAAGGATATCTGTCTGCCGGGAACTCATGGAGGAAGTTTATAACCAGCGTGTGCCACATCTGCCGTCGCTCCCGGCCCTGTCACACCAAAGCAGAGGGATGGCTCTGACTGCGAAGCAGAGATGGGGTGCCTGGGATGATGGGGGGCACCCTGCACTGCCAGATTCTCCCTCCTGATATCAGCAGGACCACACCTGCCGTGGGGTGGAGGACAAGCCATGGCACCAGCATTCAGTGGAGCACTACAGAGTGCAATTCAGCTTTCAAATGCAGGCAGTCACAAATGGGTTTGGGTTGGAGGGGACCTTTCAGTGTCATGGAGTCTACAGGGACATCTTCGCCTAGAACAGGTTGGTCAGAGCCCCAAACAATCTGACCTGGAATGACTCCAGGAATGGGGCATCTGCCACCTCTCCGTATGAAAGTGAAGCGAGGCTGTGAGCTGTCCCCAGGCTCAGGGCCACGGAAGACACCTGACCCGTGCGCAGTGGCAGAGACCGAGTGGCTCCCCACAGAGCCAAGAAATAAATCAATTAAGACAGTTCCTAAATTAAAATAATAATAAGAAAGAGTATAAATGCAAAGTGTTAATGAAGTAATGAAGGAAACCAGCATGCTCGGTGCCACAACTAAATACAGCCATTAAAAACCATAACCTCTGTAAAATTTGTGATAAAATCACATTTTAATTTTATAAAGATAATTTATTAGCTAATACCTCATTGCACATGTTAATAGCTTGTGCTTAAATAATAGTAATCTTGATTGCTGTTCGGTCATTAAACTGTTTTTTTTTGACCGTACTGTTTAACTGACCATTTTGTATGTGGTTTGGGAAGAAAAAAGTAATTATTGAAGTCTTAAGCAGTGAGTTAATTTCTAATGAAAGGATAATTTTATTCCAATGATTTTACATTTAATTAACTAAAGCTACATGTAATTTGAAGTTCTAAGGCAGCGCTGATTCATGTGTGTATTGGACTGGAGGCAGTGCCATGTGAGCGCCCAGCTCTGCAGGACACCGGGGACAAGCAGAGGGGGCCCTGGCAAGAGGGATGAAGGGATGGAACTAGCCCCATAAAGTGGGTCTGAGAGGTTTTATACATTTCTGTGTTGTAGAGGTTGGAGCTGAACTCAAAGGCAATGCAGAGATGGCTTCAGTGGTTGCTGCTCACTCCTTTTGCACTGATGGAGTTATGAAGCAAGGATGGGAAAAGAAGGAATGTGAGTGTGGTCTGCCAGGACTGTCCACCCCATGGTAAGTACAAAGGGATGCTGGTGCAGTGTTCTGCTCCAGGTGAGCTCTCTTCCCACACTGCTCATCTAAGAGCATGCAGCTATTCCAGTTGGGGAAAAAAAGGAAAGTTGGGAAAAACAACCTCAGATCAAATCAAAACTTGTTTTGGGGGATGAACAAAGAAGAATCAAGCTTTTGTCAGTCTGAAGGTGTTTGCATTTATTAAGTTCACCACCTTCTGCTTTTGGCTCAGGTCAGTTTTTATACATAAAAGTTCTCTTTGACATAAGATGCCAGAAAATTCCCTAAAAAAAGCATTGAACTGCAAATAGTCAAGATCAAAGAGTGGCATGTTTTCCATCCCTCCCACCTTGTTCACTTTCCAGCTGTGCTCATCTGCTGCCATTTCGCCAGCTCCCAGGAGTTCAGAGGCATAGCTCTGCCTGTGCTGCCTGCGCTGCCTGTGGCTCTCCTGGCAGGTCTCAGCAAGGGCCAGGCACCGCTGGCATGCAGCAAGGACCTCTCCCATCGGTTACTCACTGTATCATGTAGGTGTTTCCATGCTGCAGGGGAAATGCTTGTCAGGTTATTGATAAACAACAGATCTGTGTCAGCGCAGATGCCTTTTTAATGGCGTGTCCTGAGGTGCAGACATTAGGGTTATATCCTCCTGCCTCCCGGCGATGCGCGCAGCAATCACTCCTCCTCAAGCAGAGAGGGGGCTGCCACTGAACCTGCTTCTCCCGCCTTGTTAATGCATCTCCCTTCACTGATGCAGACAAGAAAAGACAAATATGGAGCTTTGTGCCACACAGCAGGACTGCGGTGGGTTCAGGAGGGCTCAAGGCAAGAAATAAGTGTGGCATCTCCCCGGGGTGCTGTGGGAGGGCGTTTAGGCAAGGTGAGGGCAGGGGCAAGGGCTACTCGAGATTGGCCAGGAAGACTGAGGATGGTGCTTGCTCAGGTATCGCCATCCTGAACGTCTGCCAACACTGTAAGCAGGACAGACAACCCCACCATGGAACCTGTGTCCCCTCCTGGGGCAAGGGCCTGCCTTTGTGCTGCTGATGCAAAGAAAATTATGAAATGTTTGGCTTTGGATGTCATTTGGAATCTGAAATAGGTGACATTTCAGTTCTGATCATGTTCTCCAAAAGTATTAGAGAGCTTCAGCAAGGAAAGCATCCTGCCCTTTCTCCAACTGGCAGGGGATTCTAAAACAGGTGTTTGGCCCCTCGAGCACCACAGGCTCATTGAAGAGTTGCAGTGACTGTGTGGTCGCAGAGGTCTGCCACAACTATGTCACCTGAGGTGATAACATCACACTGAACTGATGCATCAATCAATGTTGAGCAAGGTAGTGATCAGAAATTAACTTCTCAAAATGAAAGTTTAGGTTCTGCTTTCTCACTTGCACTAGGTTGCCAGGAAACCCAACATAGGCCTATGATGTGGTGGTTTAGCCCAGCCTGGACCATGCAAAGTACAGGTGAAGTCTCCATCACGTTCAGGACCAGCTCAAGTTCCTCTGCTCTGCAAAGGCTCATGACACACCCACCACCCAACAGCTTACCAGCCCGGGGATTTACTTTCCTGGTGTACCTCCAATGTACTCATTACCTGAATGAAGAGCTGCTCATGAGAAATATCCAACCAGCCTTAAAGAGCAGTTAAAATCCTCGATGATCTTGCAATAACAGGGAAGAGCCCAGTGTGAGCACAGCCTTTGGCCAGTCCCAGGGGCAGAGCTGAGAGCCGCTTTGCTGGGACCCACCGTGACCTTCCCAGTGCCAGTGCCTCCCAGTGTGATCCTCTCCCTAGCCAGGGACTTCCCACCCTCAGAGCATCCCATTCTCCAGGATTGCATCACAGGACAATTCACTCTGTGAGTGTGCCCTGATGACTTAATTATTTATGAGGAATGTTTTATCCTGGCTTTCAAACTAACACAAATAGATGTTGCCAGAGCAAAACGGCGCTTTTTGCTAGATCCTGATGGATAGTCACAGTTGCGGAGGAACGCAGCATTATTGGCAGTAGTCATGCCTGTGTGTTGGTGTACTGCAGGGCACGTGTCCCCGTGGAACACAGAGCCCTTTCTGCTTGCCATTATCTTATTTGCAGAGATCCTTTCCTACCTCATATACAGCACAGCTCTCATATTTATTTGTCTGACTTTGACTGCAAGACCTGCCTGAAGGCAGCAATGACCAGTGCTCAGTTCTGTGTGAAGCCTGGCTGGGTTTGAACACCTTGTGTCAGCATCAATGCCCAGCAGTGCCTGCCCAGCACTTCTCAGCACTCCCACTCAATGGTGCTGGACTGGTACTGGTGCATCCACTGCTCCCCAGTAACGCTGATTCCTGTTTCCATTTCAGCATAAAGATGTTGGTCTCTGATGAGAGCACCAGCCAGCTGATGTTTCAGACTCTGAAGTAGCTTGGCTTTGTTCATGCTTTTAATCCTTCAGATAGGTTTTATTTCCCTCTTCCTGAACAGTTGTTGCTGTTTTGGTTGTTGCAGCTTCCAAAGGAGGTGTGTTTGTGCTGGGCCATGTACAAACACCTACAGAAGTATGCCTGAATAACAGAGTTTATTTTGCATGCCGTGGTACCTCACATATCAAATGCTCATGTTCATAAACAAGCACTTAGGTTTAGAGCACTTGCCCACTCACCAAGGAGAAGCAAACCCATGCAGCTTACCTGACTAATCACAACTGGACAGCAGGGCTCAAAGTTAAAATATTCATGATTCAGGCCAGAGTAAACATTTCTCAAAACCATATTAGCTGCAGGAATATTAGCCCTGGGAGTCACAAGGAAACCAGGAACCTTACCACATCGTGTGTTGACTGCTGCAAAAGATTACTGTTCTTTAAGAAAAATCTCTCCTGTCCACGGTTTGGAGGTTTTAATATTCTGCCCATTACCAGAACCAAGCACCACCCTTGGAGCACACATGCAAATAGCAGGGGAGAACTGAGAAAGACAATAACACTGGAAGCAGCCTTCAGAAGGGCAAATAAATAATTTGATTGCTGTGTGAAAGTGTTTTCCAGTTTGATGGGCATTTCCTTTGCACTGAAAATAAACCAGGCTAAATGGCTCAGTGGGTCCTGTGCACCTAAAAATGGGCCCAGCTCGCTTGTACTCTCGGTAGCAGTGGGTACCATGGAGCTACATAAAAATATAGTTTATTGTTGAATTAAGTGTCCTGTTCTTGAAAACAACCCTTAAATTTAACATTCCAAGGCTGCTGCTGTTTATTTGCACTCTCGGAGCACTCTCAGTGCTGTCCACTCAACTACTTGAGAAATACATTGTAATAAAAATAAATGGACAGTTTGGGTTTCTCTAAAATTAAAACAGGATATACAGCAGCCTTGCACTTCTTCCTTGCACCGAGGTAGCCTGTGATAAAGTCACATTGTGTCAGAGATGGCAAATTATGTATGCTAATTACTTACCGGAATTTCAGATTTGTCCTTACCATAATTAAAAAGGTGTCACTTTATTAGAATAGGGCTGGAATGATGGGGCTTGGAGCAGTGGAGGAGATTTCTGGTTAGAGATAATTACCAGTGATGTATTCCTTTCCCTCACTGCCATTTTTGCTGCATTCCCCCCATTACTGTGTAATGGATGGCCTCTGTGCCTGCGGTGGAGCCGGGCTGCCTTGGCACAGAGGGGCACCCGCCAAAGGGTGATTCCAGCACTAGACCTCAGACTTTGCTGGCATAGAGGGCTGAGCCTGAAGTCACATCTGCTGGTCGTGTTGCTACTGATTTTACTGGGGATGCAGTAATAGACAGCACGAGCTGGGGTTAGTCCTGTTTTGGGGTTTCTCCTCCTTTAGGATCATTCCAGAATTTCTCCGTGGGCAAAATCACACAGAGTCACAGAATAGTAGGTGCTGGAAAGGACCTCTGGAGATCACCTAGTCCAATCCCCTTGCTAAAGCAGGGTCACCCAGAGCAGGTTGCCCAGGGTTACAGTGCTCAGGTAGGTTTGGAATGTCTGCAGAGAAGAAGGTTCCACAACTGCTCTGGGCAGCCTGCTCCAGGGCTCCAGCACCCTCACAGCAAAGAATTTTTACCTTCTGTTCAGATGGAACCTCATGTGTTCCAGTTTGTGCTCATTGCCCCTCTTCCTGTCACTGGACACCACTAAAAAGAGCTTGGCCACTCAGACAGGTGGTGGCTGCTGATGAGTGTCCACGCACTGCGCTGCAGTACCTGCTGCTGCCCTCCCCAGGAGCTGGGACGATGCACCCTGCAGCCTCGGGCTTGGGCTGCTGGTGGGTTCTCTGAGGTCACAAAACTGGCCCGTGCCAGAGGAGGGGCTGATGTGCTCTGCACTCTCCTGCCCTGGGCCAGTCTCCCCCCTGCAGCACCCCTCTACTTTCATGGTTTCAACCAAGGGTCCAGGGCCACCCCAGCTAAAAGCCTGCGTTGAGACAGACACATTATTTATATGCATTGTAATATCTTTCTGTTGGCAGAAGAGACTTGAACCTGTCGAGGGCAAACTCAAGTCTCTCCCAGGGCCTGGCAAAAGAAAATAGCAGCATTTAAGAGCGATGAAAGTCACAGCGTAAACAGGGGACACAGAGAGAATAATTGCATGGCTGCAAAGCTGAGCTCCATGTTATCATCACACATTGAATTCCTGGTCTGTGAGTACAGAGACGGCGTTAACCCCAGACGAAGATGAAGGTTATAAAAGAGGCATTACTTGGAAAGGTCAGTGGGCTATTCAAACATGGTGCAGATGCAATACAAAGATTCAATACCGAGAGCTATTTGCTGTGGCTTGGAGAGGCAAGAAGAGTGGCAAAGGCAGACACATGCCCCTTTGCTGCAGGGACTGGGAGGCTCCTTGTGCAGCGGTTACTGAGCAGAGGACTGAGTGGGCTCAGCCCTGATCTGGCCCTAGGTGCATGCTTGTGATCGTTAGCTGTGTCATTAGCTGTGGTGGTTGCTGGGCAGAGATGCAGTGGGTGCTGTACAGAGCCATGCTGTTAGGCACAGTGGGTGCTGGGCAGAGATGCAGCAGGTGCTGTGCAAAGCCATGCTGTTAGGCACAGTGGGTGCTGGGCAGAGATGCAGTGGGTGCTGTGCAAAGCCATGCTGTTAGGCACAGTGGGTGCTGGGCAGAGATGCAGTGGGTGCTGTGCAAAGCCATGCTGTTAGGCACAGTGGGTGCTGGGCAGAGATGCAGTGGGTGCTGTCAATGTGGCCTTGCAGCCAGCACCACACTTCCCACTTGCAGCCATTCCTGGAAATAAACAAGCAAAGCAAAAAGGGAGAGAGAGCTATTCTGTCTTGATACCACAGAGGTTTGGCTGTGGACTGGTATTGATCCAATCTCTAATTCAACCTATTTGGACAGTTAAAAGTATTTTTTTCTTTTAGGAGAGACATCTCTAGGTTAAGTGCTGTACTGCAGGCCATACGTTCCGTGTCTGGGGTATCCACAACACACCAGCTCTTATGGTTGATGGAGAGACCCATCAGACTCCCCATTTCTATAAAAGATCGTTTGGTTAGCTCATGAGGCAGTGGCATTATTGCCAAAGGGTTCTGCTCCCCAGGCCTGGGCTGAATATTGTATTGCTTTGCCATGCTCAGAAACTAAAATTACAACAATTTAATTTTGAATATGGTGGCATTATTGCCATTTGTATTTGCCATTTCATAAGACTTTTCATTTCAACTGCTTTGCTTTCCTGTCAAGAGGAAAAACCTTCAATCTATTGGCTTTTACCAGAGAGAGAACTGTGCTGGAATGTAATGCAGTATTGTATATTTCTTCTCTAATGCTCTTTTGAACAAAATCATCTATTTCATCAACAGTATATCAGCGGTGACCAAAGACCATTAAATAATGCATCTCACTCAGGAGCAGTGGAGCAGGGAAAGGGCTCTGACCTGTTTTAAACCTTATTACTTTCTTGCATTATGCCCCTCACTGCAATCTTTTTGTTTAAGTGATTTCAGCTGAGGCGTTGCTTCCTGCCTTAAAATACAAGGCAGACATGTTATTTCTGAAGTGGTTTGGTAGGCTCAGCCTCAGCATTTCCCATTCGACACCAAAAACAGCCTCTGTGTATTAATCTTTGTTAACCTCGCCAAGCACACACACAAACACACACACACACACGTGTGCATGTCAGGAGTCTGCTGTAAATAACAGCCCTTTTTATTCTGGTCTTCATCTGCAGAGACTTTCCATTTGGTTTGGACTGGTGGCTTTTAATTCCCAGCAAACATCCCCTGCTCGCAATTAGAAATCCTAGGATTGGTAAAACATGCAGGGTAATTAATCTAGAGTGGAGTAGCCCAGAAAAAGAAGATGCAGTCATAACCATCCCAGGAGGTCAGGGCTGGTGCTGCAGACTGAGTTTCAGGAGCTCTGCAACATTGAGGAGTTGCTTTGATGTCCCTCTAAGCTCTGAGCTGTCTGTGCTGTAAAGAGCATCACAACACCAGAAGCCTCTGACCAGGAAGGAGCTGGTGATGACCAATGTGACCAATGTGGAGTTTTCCACTTTGTCCCTTGCATCCAAGCACTCCAAGCTTCCCAGAGAGGCCTGGAGCTTGCTCCAGGACTGCAGAATGTGTCCATCTCCTCACTGCCCCAGTGGGAAGCTACCTGAGGTTTGGTATGTGGACACACAGCTGAGTGGTGGTCCCTGTCTTCTGTGGCCTGGGCAGGGTCAGCTCCAGCCTCCTGTTATGCCCAGCACTGCTGCCCCTGCACGTAGCACACCAGTTATCACGGTTGAGGCAGCTCTCAATGCAAAGGCACAGTCAGCCTGCTCCTGAGGTAGCTCATTCTGTTGCTTCCCCAGACAGTGTTTGCACTCCCATCTCCTGCTGGAGAAGTTTCTTCCTCTCCCAGAATCTGCTGTACCAATCCTTGCAGCCATCTCCATCTGCAGCCTCTGCACTGGGGTTCAGGTCTCTGCCTAAGGACACAAGGTGACACGGGAACGGCTGCTCTGGGAAGGAGGTGGCAGCTGCAGTGGGTGCCTGGAGAACCACCTGCACTTTGCTCACGGATGGAAACGGTGCTGTGGGGACATGTTGCTCCAGTGGGAAGGCTTAGCTAGAGAGTAGTGCTAACAGCTGGGGTGCAGAGTTTCCTCTCTGCTGGCCCTTGTGAAGCACAGTCCCCCACCAGTCTGCAAGGAGAAAGCCTCAGAGACTTACAATTACATTTTCTCACTAGTCTAATGAGGTGAGAGACAGACAGAGGAGAGAGTTCCCTGGGCTAATTTTCCAGCCAACAGCCACTGCGTTGTTCCTGTACTGTGAGAGGCAGAGGGAAAAATGACTCTTCCAGATTAGAGGCTTTTGCTGAAGGCGTTTCAGAGCATATTCCTCCAGGACACTACAGCAAAAAAAACATTTTACTATATTCAGCTAGAATGTTCCAGGTGCCCCTGCCCAACAACCCAACAACAAAGTGATGTGGTGCTGAGGGTGCAGTGACTGGGAGAGAGCACCCATGGAGAGTGGGGAGTAGAGCCTGGCTTTAATCATTACACATGGTGCTTCCCTTGAGCAAAGGAGACAGAAGGTCAGCACCTCAAGAGAGGGAGGAACTAGCTGGAAGAGGGAAGGAGCATTGCATTTGCCTTCCAAGCTAGTGAGCAATTTGTTATCATGAAAATGTTTGCAATGTTATCATGAAAATGTTAGCAATAATCACTGCCTGGGGAAGCAGTGCTGATCTCCAAAAGGCAGGTGTTGGATAAAGAAGTGTTCTACCTTCCTCCGAGACATGCTGGGTCCTTCAAACCAGAGAAACACTGAGAAATCTCTTCCCATACCCACAGCGAACATGGGAGGGAGGATTAATTTCTTAGTCTATGCCCTTCATGGTCTTTGCACTGGATTTCGCTCAAGCTCAACATCTGACTCTTTGGAGATCCTCTGATGACTTTGCTTGAGCCAATAGTGTTGTGTGTTCCTCTCGTATTTGTGTTTTCACTACATCAAACACACTTCTAGAAACTTGGACTTTCTAATCTGGGTCTAAGTCAGGAGGAGGAGTAAAGGAAATCCCTCTTCCATAATGACCACATACTGTGTTTATGTGTTTGCATGACTCTGGGCTCTTTAATCATAGAATCACAGAGTATCTTGAGTTGGAAGAGACCCATAAGGACCGAGTTCAAATCGCTGCTCCTTGCAGGAGTACCTAAAACTAAACCAGATGGCTACAAGTGTTGTCCAGACACTCCTTGACTCAAACCAGACCTTAAACAAGATTGAAAGTTCCTCATTTGACTGACAAACCCAGCTGGTCTGATTTGTCGCTAGCCATCCTCCAAAGAGTTTGAAGCTTGTAGCTGGTCCTGGAATTAGTTTTGGGTCCAAGGGTGTATGTAGGAGGCACTCTTGCCTCTTTGTGCTCTCTGCACACCACTGCTTTGCTCATGCAAACTAGCACAAAATCTGTCAAATATCAAATAAGAATTTTGTTGCCGAAGCTCTTGGAAAATTGACAGGTAGCATGCAAGCAAACATTAAATCAATAACAGCAAATTTCCCCGGGGAAGCTCGTAGTGTTTTCTCATCAAAATCTTTAAATCCTTAAAGAAACCATAAAAGGTTTACACACCTCGTGTTGGTTAATCTGGTTACCCCTGCATTGCTGATCACCGAGCAGTGTGTGTAATACCCAGTGCTGATCACCCAGCAGTGAGTGTAATACCCAGTGCCCCGCGCGCTGATGTATTGTAGCTTTGTTAGTCACTGTGGCTCCTTGGTAAATTCATTTGGAGTCCTCCGGGGTTTTAAATCTCTCATTTGGCCAACAACGAGGTCTGAAAAGATTGCAGTTCATTTCGACCCACAGTGGATGGAAGGCTCATTTACTGGCTGCAGGCAACTCAATCAGGCTGGCCGCTGATGAGTGAGTGACTTGTTCAGAGCGCTAGTCAATATGTGTCTGCTGTGATAGAATGTCAGCATCTGCTGCTGCTCCTGTCTCCCACCGCTCTGGCTTTTTTCATTTGGCCTGATCAATGTTATTAAAAACACCTAGGAGTTCCTTAACTGCTCTGCCACTTGAGGCTTTTCTTTCTTTCTTTTTTTTTTTTTTCCCCCCTTAAACTCAACTTTGTATTATCTGCAAACACGTGCAGATGATGTACGTGGATTGATTTTTTCACACAGCCCTGCCGTGCGTGGGACAGCGTGTGGGTGTCTGTGTGCTCAGGCATGCGACTTTTATGCAGGAGGTGGCTCGAAAATCACATCACCTTGCTTTGAGTTTTGTGTGTGTGTGTTTTGCACTGAAGTAGCCCAGGCTTTGAGCCTTTTGCACGCATCTGATAATTACTATTTGTGAATAAGTCTTCAAAGGCAAGCCTAAACAAATAAATAATACATTTTCCCGAGTGGAATGAGCAACAGCCTGTGGACACCTGGCTATTGAAAAGCTGGCTCCAAGTTACTCCAAGTAAAGGGAGAGAGAAGCTTAGGTAAATAAGCAGAGGGTTAAAATCCCTTTACATGACATGTCTGAATCATAAACACCATTTACATTGCCCTTTGGCCAGCCCACCCACTCTCTGCCCAGCAATCCATTTCCTGGGGGACTAATGACACAGCATGGCACAAGCAGGTCAGCCACCAATTACGTAAAAAAGGAAGCAGAGAACAGATATACCACTAAATATTTTAATCTGTCTGCATGCTCCTGCAGGAGCTGTACTTTCCTGTGGTGGGGGAAGGAGAATGCTGTGTCCTCTGGGCAGATCCCAGGCTTTGCATCGTGAGGATGCCTATAAAGGCCTTCATAGCATCACAGAATCTCCTGGATGGTAAAGACCTTAAGATCATCAAGTCCAGCCATAACCTAACATCTCCTTGTACACAACTATCAGACCATATCCCTGTGCTCCTCATCCAAGTGTCTTTTAAACACCTCCAAGGATGGTGACTCCACCACTTTCCTGGGCAGCTTGTTCCAGTGCCCAATGGCCCTTTCAGTGAAGAAATTTTTACTAATGTCCAATCTAAACCTTCCATGGTGCAACCTGAGGCTGTTTCCTCTCATCCTATCACTTGTTACCTGGGAGAAGAGGCTGGTCCCGCCTCATTACAATCTCCTTTCAGGTAGCTGTAGAGAGAAACAAGGTCTTCCCTCAAACCAAACAACTCCAGCTCCTTCAGGTGCTCCTCACAGGACTTGTGTTCGAGACCCCTTTGAATGACACCAACCCCTGCTGCCATACATGCATGTGCACCATTAATGGGTATTCCTCCTTCATCCTCTACAAACACAGGCTGATCTAAACTTGGCTATCATGACTCTAGCCAGCTTGCTGTGAGAGTGGTGTGCAACAGGAGTTCTGGTGCTGAGAAATGTGGCTGGCAGCCTGCAGCGAGCCTGGTGAGCACAGAGCCAATGTTGACTGCTGCTGTCCTGGCTCTGCAGAGGAACTGGGCTGCAGCCAGCCTGGCTTCCCTGGGCCTCTCCCTGCCTGTGTCACACAAAGGAGAGACAAGGTGATCTTCTGTGACCTGAGGACATGCTTCAGAACCCTCCTGTGCTTTCCTCCCTGCCCCCTTCCTCTGCAATATGGCATCCAAAATAGGTACCAAGAAATGACCTGCCAGGAAAAAAATGGAAGCCTATAATTATGTTATTGAAAAACTGTTCCATGCTGTATTATTTAAGGTTATTTTATTATGATGTTGAGATGAGTTTCTTAAAGAAGAAACTCTGGTTTTATTGCACTCCTCGTGGAGAGAAGCCTTGGGTGATTTGATAGCCTATTTGAACAAGAGGGATGCTTTACGAGCCCCTATAAAAACTGATGACCCCACTCACATTTGTATTTAATGAAATAAGGAGGAGCTTTGGTTATGTTTTCAATAACCTTCGCTGCTATTTCAAACCTGCCTCAAATAAGAGCCAGAATCTGCATGTTTCTGTGATGAACCCCAGCTGTCCTTAAGGAGGACTCTGGGGGCTCAGTCTGGCTGGAGAGCTCTCCTGTCATCCCTGCTGTCCCTTCTGATGCCATTACCAGGGCTGTGTCCTGAAGATGATAATGGTGGGTGAGAAATGCTAGTCCCATTGGAGGAGTGTGGCTGGTGGGAAGGTTGGTTCCTCATCTGCCTCAACCTCCCCAGGCTCCAGTTTTATTTCTAAGTAACTTCCCACACACAAAATCAGGCTTTTTCATTATAACATTTTGGTCTGTCATAAACATTAAATCTCTCTGCAAAGTTCCAGTGTTTGAATCTTTCCCATTAGATTAAATGATTGCTGCTGCTGGAAGGACCAGAGCCTGCATGCCTCTGGCCAGACAGCACTGCCCATCTCCAGCTCTTCCCAGCATGAGTCCTGCACCAGCCCCCGGCTCCTGGTACCAGCTCACTTCTGCAACCTGCAGTACACTTGGTGGAGGGGCAACAAGCAGGTCCTGGACATCAGGAAGGTCTCTGGAGTGGCAAGTGTCTCTTCCACACCCAGCAGCCATTCCCCAGGAGGTAGGATGGCACAGCTCAATCCTATGATCTCAGTATTTAGGTGGAAATCAGCATTTCCCTGACTTGGTGCCCGAGGTCATCCAGTGGTCCCCATGCTGTGTGTGCTGCCTGCTTGAGGTAGCACAGCTCCATACACACAGCAGAGCAGCTACTTGTCTTATGGCCTTCTGAAATGCAAGGCCTAATTAACTTTAATCAATGGGCTTTCTCCTTTGAGTTGTCCAGATTTTGACTGCTCCCTGCAGCCAATACACAGCAAGGTTAATTTAAGATGAATGACAAAAGAGAGAAAAAACTGTGATGGGAAGGTCTGGGACAGGCTCTGTGATGGGGTGTAGCCGCACGGCTGCGGAGTCTGCAGATGTCCTACAGCTCCTGGAGCTCAGAGGTGAGGAGGGGGAAGCAGGCAGGGTTTATTAAAGCACATCCAAGCCCTCAGACTTACATTTGCATTCACAGTTTGATGTAGATGCCACATAAGCAGATGCCTATGAATAAGCTGGAGCAGGGTTATAACATCCTCGTGGTGGAGTGATTCAGTGTAATGCCTCTGCAAGCTGTTCTTTAATGGGCTGGAAGTCTTATTTTTACGATCATTGGAAAGTAAAGGGTCAGAATCTTAATCTTCTAATACTGTGTTTTTAACAACATTTACACTTTAACATATTGAAAAATCTCATCTCTTTCTGCCAACCAGCATGACAACACGATTCAAATCGATCAGCGCAGCAGTATATTTTTGTATTTTAACCATAAATCAACCTGGCTGAAGTGTTTTTTTTTCACTCCTGGTACTTCTTAAAACCTAGGAGTTTCTAACTTTTATGTTTCTTATTTGAGCCTTTGGAGTCTCCCACCTGAATAATTCAGCAGCATCAAAGAGAGAGCAGAAGCAGAGGTTACGGTCCGGCATCCAGCAGAGACACAATGCTTTATGGCCCATTGCAGCAGGGAAACTGGCACCCGAGGAAAAGGGGAAGCTTGCAAATTGTCTGCAGGTATGGAGGGAGTTCTATCATGCATCACCCTACAAAACTAAGTGACAAGCAATGGGAACACATCAGGAAGAGAGGACGTTTCTGCTTCCATGAAACCTCTGGGATTGAAGGGGAAGTATTTTTCAGAGGTTACGGATCTTACGCAAAGCATTCAGCCCAGAAGGCAGCACTGAGAGTGCAGGAGAGACTTTTCCTCCCAGAATAAATGGATCTCTGGGATGTGGAGGGGAGGAAACAAAAAAGAAAGAAAGGCCTGTTGGGGCTTTCTCATTAATGATACCTTCCCTCTCAGTGTCGGTCTTTGCTGTGCAGAGCACAAATGTGCCAGATCTTTGCCCCTTTCCTTCCCACAGCTGCTTCTTAGCACTGGGGCAGCAGGGCCTCATGTTTGACTCTTCATTTAATTAAAAGCTCCTTAACCAGTTTTACTACTTTCTGGACTAGATTTCTTTGTGGTCCCATGTGAGAAAGGAGCTGGACATATGGGCTGAACCACAATGATTTGATTCATGGGCTGAAATCATCATTGAACAAGTGTCACAACATGGCATTAGATTAAGAACTAAAGTGATGGGCTATAGTGAGCCTGTTCATTAGTATTAATAGAGCTTAATTAGGCACAAGCATGGTGTTGCAGGGAAATGTGAAGATAGCTGCAGTTTCCATGGTGGGGAAAAAAAAGGTGATATTCATTAAAGGTGAAAGAAGTCCATAAACCCTGTGCCTGTCTCTGAACTCCAGTGCAATTTCTGCTCAAGGCATGGCTCTGCTGCCCCAGAAAGTGAGGAAGGTAAAGACTGGGTTAAGGAGCCAGAAGAGAGGCTCTAAAACAGACAGTGAAAACCAATGGAAGTCCTGCTCTCGCTAAAGAGGGCTCTCTCACAGGGAGAGCTATTCAGCTCCAACCCATTGTGAAGGAGGAGAAAGCAGATCCTCCAGTCCCAGAGGAGAGGAATCAAGAATGAAGGAAGCTCCTGAGATCTGCACAGGGAGAGAGACAAAAGGATAGGAACAATAAGTGCCTGCAGGAGCAAATCTCTCTGTGGTGCTGGACCAGCCATGCAAGCAGCTCTGCCAGGGCTGTGGCTGTTTTGCAGCCATGGGAAATATCCCTGGATGCATTTGGTGCTTTTGTAACAATTTCAGATGTCTTCTTATCTTCAGTATCCTCCCTCTCACACCAGTTCACTTCCATTCATGCTGCTCCTTGCTTTATGGTTCTTAGGTCATTGTGCATCTCTCCCCATTTGGCAGCATTAAATTTTATTTACCATATGTCCCTTCTGCTACAAAGATGATAAAATCCTTTGGATTTTTGTGGTTGCTGTTGCTAGCTCATTCGGTGCTCACCTCGATTTAGTGTCCTCAGCAAGTGGAGTTGATTTGTTGGTGGTTTGCAGCCTAACAGAGACCCAAGGTGGGACAACAGCCAGGCTGCACTGCAAACCTGCACTTGACTACTGCTTTTTTATAAAGCACTTTACCAGATACCATCCCCTCAGGAGGTTTCTAACACCTCCATGGTAGGAGAGAGCATCATATGGACCTTTGGCAAAAGGACCAAGAGAACTGCCAAGAAAATCCTTTGTACATGGTTATTTGTATGTTTTCTTGTTGTGGTCCAGATCCTGCTGAAAATATCTCCTCTTGTGAATTACGCCGATCGGCACCATTATACCTGGGGTTAATGTGCACTTCCGAGCAATCTATGACTGCAGAAGTGGAAACATAACATGGGAATAATATCCATGGCCAGATGGACTTTGCCCTTATTCTGCTCTGCCTTTGGTGGAGTGAGCTGCCAAGGGAGGCATCAGTCTGCTGTGCAAAGGCTGATATAGACTGAGAGGAAGAGAAAAGCACCTTTGGATGCCATGAAAGAACTTAGAACAGCCAAAACCACAGAGTCAGGGAGCTCCTGCATCCTGCCTTCTATTTCTACACATCCACGCATTAGGCTCTGCATCTGCATGGTGAAGGCAATCTCACCCACACTTTACCAAAGCTCATACTTCCCTCCTATTATGTTTAAATTAGAATGCAGCAGACCATTTTAGCACTCATGAATGAATGAAATGCAAAATGCTGCTACATCAGACTTTGCTGCTGCATGCAAATATATTTGGAAACAATGGCTTAAAATTGTTTCCACCTTCAACCACATCAGGAGGTGATTTCAAGATCCTCTGTGGAATACTAATGCTTACTTCTGGAAGTCTTTTAATTTTCAGTCACTGAAGGGGCAGAGTTTGAGATGCAGCTACCCCTCCTTTTAACAAAATAATGATAATCTCCCACTTCCATAACATCTTCCAATTCAAAGGGTCTCAAATGGAGGCCTTCAGCTTTGTGAAAGCATCACACAGCCAGAGCTTGGAGCCTCAGCCAAGGCATGCTGGAATCAGAAGGGCTCTGCATGGACCAGTGAGCCCATTTGCATGATTGTCTTGCAGGATAAGGGTTGAAATGCCACTTCCTAGTTGCCTTGCACTGACTTTTCCTTCCCAAGAATGGCCTCTTTTTCACGTCCTACCACTGAAGTGCCATCACTGCTGTATTAGGACACTAGGAATGGAAGCTCAGGAGTACCACTACTGAACCTCAGGCCATCTTGCTCACAGAGCTGTAGATGTTCTCTTTCCAGCCCTGCAGGACCCAAGGTGCTTGT
The DNA here is from genome assembly GCA_013400475.1 of Tricholaema leucomelas. Classification (NCBI taxonomy): domain Eukaryota; kingdom Metazoa; phylum Chordata; class Aves; order Piciformes; family Lybiidae; genus Tricholaema lacrymosa; species Tricholaema leucomelas. Next base: position 1,243,372 of record WAAF01018158.1, on the reverse strand, counting down.
GCAGCATCACTACCCTTTGCATTCACCCACCTTGACTATGCCTGACTCCAGCAAAATGTTGTGGTGCACTGGGTAGCAATGCCAAGGACTGGTGGGACAGGTTGGACCATGGACCCACCTTCATCAGCATGGGGCAGATCAGGAACCTTGGTGGGACACTGTGTGGTGCAATGTGGCTGGGGAGGTGCCACTGCACTTCTGCTACCTGAGCCCCACATGAGCCCATCTATTAAGAGCCAGGCTTAAAAAGAGCTCAAATTAAAGGTAAGTAATTTCCTTTTTTCCTACCTTGAAATTCCTATTGATTTCTTACCTAAATAGAAATTCCCATTGATTTAATGTCTGTTCATATTAGTATGTTACGTTGTCACCTTTTGTTTGCAGTATTATCTTGTTTTATGTGTCGGTGTGTTTGGGAGCAGGTTTGGTGAAGCTGTGTCCCTGTGATGTGCACACCCTACACAGGCATTCATCTCATCACCTTTGGCCAGTCCCCACGGCCACCATCTGAGCCCTCAACCCACAGCTGTCCACAGATCGCATGTCCACCAGCCCCACCTGAGCGCTGATCCCATGGCCTGTGCCCAACCCTGATGTCCGCCAGCCCCAGAATGGTGTTTGGGCAGGAAACAGAGGTGCTTGTGTGGTCACCAGATGGAGGACCAGAGGGCAACTTGCATCCCAGGGATGAGTTGAACCCCCGTCTCTCGTGCCAGCATCCTGTGCCATTTGACACCCTGTTCCTCTGCCAGAGAAGGCTCTGAGCTCTCTTGTGACCACATGTCATGGCCAAGCCACATCCTGCACCAAGGAGCTCAGCCGGGACTGCTCACACCGCTGCTCCACCAGCTCTGCAGGGGTTATTTTTCTAACGTTTCATTGTGAAAGCTGCTTCCCCTTTAGAAATCCTGTAGCTAACAGCCTGTTGTGGTCCTCACATCTCTGCTGGTCAGACAAGTATCTTCCCCCTGTCCCCGGCGTCCTCTATTTCTCACACCTCACTGAGCAGGCACCGCCGCGCCGAGACCTCTGACCGAGTTGTCAAGGTGACGGGTGCTGTTATCCTAAAGTAGTTATTTCACATACATGGTATTTTGTCCCTTGCTTTTATTGAAATACAGAGGAGACACCAATTATCTTCCTAATGGTTTGTACAGCTTCCTTCTTCTTTTAAATGGGAGCTAATGATAAATGGTTTGGGCAGGGTGTTGGTTTTGCACGGGGAGCTCTCGGGCGTCCCCTGCTTTCCAGGTGTCTGGCAACACGAGGCAGCTCCTTGACGCTCCGCTCAGCTCTCCTTGCATAGCTGCTAGCACAGATTTTCTCCTCCGTGCTCAACCCCTGCAAAATTTAAACATATGCCTGAATGCTTGGGTACCAAAGCCCCCCATGCTGCAGGTGGTGAGCATTTAGAGGTGCCAGCAGCATGCGGGGCTCTCCAGGTGGCCAGTGTGGGGATGGAGGGTTAGGGGCAGCGGCTAGGGTCCTAGTATGGGATGAGGGTCCTGTTGTCCCCTATTCATCACAGAGCTAAGACCCTGGACCGCACAGATGCCTGACACTCCCATTCTGGCTGCTGATGCTGGTTTGCACAGCAGCAGGTTAAGGCTGGTCCCATATCCCCCTCTTGGGAAGAGCCATATTAAAATGCTGATATTATGTCAGTCTTAAGCCAAATAATGAGGAACAGGCACTTTGCTGCTGCAGCACATCTCTTGCTAACAATCTGAGTGGCAGCTCTCATGTAAAAGTCCAGTTTGGGATTGGTTTGTGATAGCAGATGGGAATCTGGGCAGATTGACCTCCCTCCTCATCATCTCCCTTCTGCTGAGCACGAACTCCCATGTCATACAGGGTGGACCTCTTCCCACCAGGACTGAAGCTTTATCTACCAGTTCCCACTCTGAGAGTACCTGGAGCTCAGCAGCCTGAGTGTGTGTGCAGTGGAAGGGCTGCCGAGACAGCTCCTGGCCTCTCCAGCATTATTATTGATGGGATGCGTCTCGGTGGATTAGTAACGGATGTGGTATAAGCCAGAGGGTTTCTTTTGCCTTCAAGCCTGCATTACCCCGTCAAGAACAGAGGTTTCACTGGCACCTGATAAGTCACATAAAACAGATAAATACTTGGGAGATACCGTGTTTGAACACAATCGGTCTTGGCAGTGACTTGATCTCCGTGTAACAGCCTGGCATGTAGCTGCAGGTTTTCTTTTTGCAGGGTGAATGCAAGTTGTGCTGGAACAGATACGGATTTGAATTATGTAAGGCAGGAAATTGTGCATCCCCCTGCCATGTTCCAAGAAGGACATGCAATTTCACCACTGCAGACCCATGAAAGCGGGGATATTAACTTGGGTGTTGCTGAGGCTCTTGGCTGTATTAAACAGGAGACTTCTTCCCATCCTGCACCCAGGCTACTGGGCTTGTCCTCAGAGCTCAGTGTTGTTGTGGTGCCAACATAACACAAAAGCCTGAAAACAAAGGATCTAGGAGGCTGTTAGGATCCTGCTTGCATCCTGGAGGCAACGCTGGGAGCATATTTCATAGTCTGTAGGACATATCAAGGAGCACTCTGTGGGAGGAGGAGGGAAAGCATCGCACCAGAGATCCATTAAGCTCCAGAAACAGCTACACCATGGTGTGTGCCCCTGACCCAGGCTGCTCCTGAAGAGTAGGAGAGAGCAACCAGGACTGGGAGCAACAACTATGGTTGGAAAGGTGGGTATGCAGGATGTGAAGGTGGATTTCTGTGTGACATGAGCACCACGGGGCTCAGACTTCTGAGTTAGGGAAGGAAACCCACAGCCTCGCCTCCTCATAGGGACAGTTTGGCTTAGGAAGAGGCCAGAATTATTTTTCCTTTAAAAATAAGGTTCAAGTGAACTCCAGGTGGTTGAGATCCACTTCTGCATGCAAGCTTGCCAAGGCTGTGTAACTCCACCATCCAGTGCAGGAGCCTGTAGGGATGTCCACACCATATGCCCTACCCAAGTGCCGTGGCATCAGTATTTTAATCCTTTTCCTGCTGGGACATTACAGCAAAACTCACCTGCAGATTGTTTATCTTGTTTTGTTGTGAATAAAGCTGCGGCCTTTAACTTCCTGTGGATGTAGTGGTTTGGTTAATGTCTGGGTAACAGAGGGAGGGGATGGGGGCATGGCAGTGTTAATGGGAGAACAGCTCATTTATAGTTCCAGCATGCTTTATGACATCAAAAGAGCATTGAGAGAATGCTTGGGATAATGTTAATTAGGGCTCAGAAATAAATGCTTTGCTTCCTCATTAATTGTTATCACTTTGTTGTGCTCATTAGAAAGTGATTCCTAGCAAAGAGCTGCTAAAGGTTGTGCAGTGTGGAAGGTGGTGGCTACTTGGGTGGAGGGTGTCAGGCAGCCCTGGTTGAGACTGGATCCTTAAGTAGTGAGGTGGCAGGGGATGCCTGACACCCAGGGTGCTGCCAGGAGAGGCAGTGGGACATGAGATGCTCAGGAGAGCACCATGGCAACACGAGGGCTGCAGTTCCGCATCTGTGTACCCCTTCATTGGCTTTGCCAGCTTGGGCATACCCCTTGCTGGGCATCAGCACTGCTGCAGCAGTAAAGCCCATCCTAGGAGGGTGAAAGAGGCCTTGTGCAGGTTCTCAGCATGCCATCTTCCTCTGCCCCAGTTAAGCAGCCTTGCAGGGAACAGTTCTCTTTCCTGTCAAGTTTCCTTGTCTCAGCCATTTCTGTAGATTATGCGAAAATACACTTTGGAAAATTGAATAATAAAACTGTGGTGTAAATCCTTTTAAAAAGAGATCAAAGACCAAAATGCTAATAAGGCTGGGATGGGAATAAAATCCAGGCGCTTTTGGTAAAGTAGAATAAAAATAAAGGAGGCCCACAAAGAGAATAACAAATTAAAAACAAGTTTTAAAAGAGCAACGAAGAAAAGAGCTTCAAAACAACCAAAGGAGAAAGCCCCTAAAGAGAAGACTTTCATGTGGTCGGCACAAGCACGGTGCATAATGTTGTTCTCAGAGCCTTTTCTGTTTCTCCAGATTGACCTGCAGGCTTGACCTCCCCAGCCAACAGCATCCTCCCCAGCCCATGAGCCTCTGTCAGAGTCAGAACTCTGAAGTTTCTGACTTTCCAACAGACTGATGGAAGCCGTTGTTGTCAAAACCACCTCAGTGGGAGAACCTCAGAGCAGCAATCTTCATTGCTTCTGTGTCTTTCCCTGGGCTTTCTCAAGCGCCTCTGCAGGTGAGGAGCACCAGGAAGCGCACCAAGAGAACAAATGCGTGTGAAGGTGATGTGATATGTGCTTTTCAAGTCCATAAATTACTTCCTTGGGGATACATAGGGGAGTTCATGCAACATGGCACTGTGAACAAATGGATCTCCCCCCTGGCAAGCAGGCTGGCACAGCTGCCTCCCACATGCCTGCAGCAAAGGGACCCTGCTTCCCATGGCAATCAGCCCTGACAGTAGCAGACAGGGACAAGCTGCTTTGCCTGGGGAAGGCAGCAGGTTCCTCACCTTG
>WAAF01018158.1:1216342-1233842 GCA_013400475.1 Tricholaema leucomelas | reverse complement strand
AACTTTGATCTAATGATCATGCATCATCATTATCAAATGTCTTTAACATCCATGGGAGGTGTTGCATTGCCCTATTCCAAGAGGAGGACACTGTCCATCATCTGCACTTATAACCCAGATGGAGCCCAAAAACTCCGATGTGTATCTCAGCTAGGCACTCATGGGCACCAGCTGCCCTGGGAGATGCCCAGACTCGATTCACCCAGGCAAGTGAGTTTCACTATTGGGTGTAGAAGGTGGTCCTCAGGCTGTGCTCTCTCCAAGCAAATTTTTGCTGGCACTGCTTATCCTTTATAGGCTCTGTTTTGGGCTTTAGGACCCTGTCAGCAGTGGATCAGATCCACAATTCCACAGCTCTGCCCAAAGAGAGCCAGAAGACCCAAGAGCTATCCTGCAAACAAAGACATAAGCAATGTTTGGATCTGTTCCCACAAGATTTAATCAGCTGAACATGTGCCCATGCAGACAAAGTGAACTGCTAGCCATGAACTGAATCTCAATGACCCTTGCTCTCCTCAAACAAATCTGAGTATCTCTTCGTATTTCAATTGGAACAGCTGTTAATTGCTCTCAGCTTTGTTTTTCTGCTCAGATTTGGTACCCCACTCTCATTTGGTGCTCATCACCTCCAGATTGGTAGTGAGACTTTGAAGCTACCCTCTTTAATTGTAATTCAACTACTTGTGATATTTTGGTACCAATTAATATTGATTTTACAATTGGTTTACAGAGATGTTGTTTTATTACTAATATATTTAATGTGCAAATCAATAAGAACACTTGTTTGGCTCTCTCCCTAGAAGGTAATAAAATCAAATATCTCAAGAGTAAAATGCTATCTGATCCATAAATGGCAGCAGCAGATGCTTAATGTAATAGTTAAAGACTATGCAGCATTCTTGGCACCTTCCATGCATTTTCCACATAGACTGTACTAAAGTGACACTCAATAACTTGCTAGTTACAAAAAGTTTGGTAAATTCATTGGCACCATTTCAGCCTAAAGGAAGGCTTCAGTGTCAAGGAATGATGTTACATGGACAAACTAGATGCACTTCACTGTGCAGAGCTCCTCAGGGTTTCCCATATAGGAACTGCCTCACAGAAGGCAAAAGCTTTTTGTGTCTCTTCTGCTTCTTGAATCTCAGGTGATAGCAAACTGCTTTGAGGGAAAAGGACCTACACGGAGGAGAGAGGAAGAGAGAGGAAGGTGGGTTTCTGCAGACTGACAGCTGTCCAATGCTTTTGAAAGACTTGAAGCTCTGCTAATGCCTCTGGGAGTCATTTGCAGAGAAAGATTTAGACGATTGTGCTGCTTCAGCACAGATTTTCTCTGTTACTTTTCTTCCCTTGGGTTTTATAGCCAAGTGGATTTGTTTGAAGACAGACCAAGGTGCATATGACTCTGCTCATCATTCCCACACCTCTCTCCAGGGAACTCAGCTGCTCTATGTCTCACCTTAGCTCTGAGATGAGCTTCTCGTGATCTGAGCATTGCAGCACTTTTCCTTTGCATCTGAATATGAAATTCCAGCAGAGCAGCGAACCAGGCAGCAAAGCTGGCAGAGAACAGGCTGCCCAGCTAGACGATTCCTGTGTTCCTCTGGTAGGAATGCTGAGGAATCAAGAAAGCTCAAGATATCTTGGGAGAGGTGGGGGATCTGCAGGCCAGAGCAGGGAAAAGCAGAACTTTACATGCACTTTCTTTAATTCCTGCAGAATCCACAAGGGCTCAGGGTCCTGCAGTTCCTATGGAACTGGTGTGGCAGAGGGAGCAACTCTGTGGACGTGGGTGGGTTTGTGACACATCCTAACAGCAGCCTCGCAGCAGAGAGGGAAGTTACCTGTGGCTAGTGAAGATGATTTATGGGTGAGCAAATAATGAACTTGGCAAACAGTACATAATAAAGGGGAAAATCTTACACTTTTAATTAGCCAAAAATAAATGACCGAGCATGGGGCTGAATCCATTGTCTCCACATCTCAAGTTCTTCATCCTCTTTTGCTAGTTAAGGCCTAATAAGTGTACTGCAGAAGCTTTTAATTTTCTTTCTAAATTACTACAGAATAGTAAAATATCTTTCCTGACAAGGAAGTCACACCTGAATCATCTCCTGGTTTCATGTTTTGCTGCTTCTCTAAGATCCCTTTAGAACTCCTTTTATTGGCTTTTGCTCCTCAGATTGCTGTTGCTGGAGTAGTGTCATGGTGCTGCCTGCTGAAGTGCAGCAAAAATGACCCCACAGTGTTAACTGCCCAAACCCTTCTTTCTTCAGAGCTTTTTAAGGGAAGGGATTCTGCTCGGTGCATTTGTGCCACTTCTGATACAATGACCCCAGCTGCAACTCGTTGCTCCTGTTATTACAACAGTAATCACTAAATAATCACCAAAACTGTCAGAGATGTCTCATTTCAGGGATTCCACTCTGAAGAAGCCCTCAGGGACAGAAGACTTTCCCAGTGAGACTCAGGGCAAAGCCTCAAAGAGAAGATGAAGACTATCAAAGATTCCCAAGTCAGATTGAATATCAAAGTTCCCTGCAAAATGAAATGCTGAGCGAAGTTGACAACTACTCAGCTGTTTAGATCGATTATTCTCAGTCAGCTAAAAGTCACACTTAACTGCTCCACGCCAAAATAAATACTGGGGTGATGCATTTCAGCCTGAAGTCACCAGCGTGACTGCATTTGCCACCTCTCCCAGAGTACTTCAAGCTTGGCGAAGCTGCCTGCTTCAGCAGAAAGACATTTCATGCATTTTTCCAGTGGCTGCAGGTTTTATTGGCTCTGTGGTGCTCCAGCCCCCTCCACAAGCCAGGGAATGTCGGTGGCAGCAAACAGGAAACCCCCCCAGCCCCAAGCTCCCAGCCTGGCTGCTCATGCAAGGGCTCTCCAGGGGCTTGTTGGCCGATGGATAACAGGGTCTGAAGACATAATTCCTGCAATTGACCCAAGGACGTGGCTTTTCTGTGAGTGACCCTGTGCTGCAGCTCCTCGCTCTCTGCTGAAGTGCCCTCTGGGGGGGCTGGAGGAGCTTTTCATCTAGGGACTGCCCAAGCTGCCCCCTGGCTGGGACGGGGCTCATGTCCTCGCAAGATCTCCCATATACAGACTCCTGGTGCAATGGCAGCTCTCCATGTCCTGCCCTGAGTGTGACAGCTCCTCTTTGCAGGTGCCACACCAGCAGCTCCTTGAGGAGTGCATGGGGCTGCACACATGCTCTGGCAGCATCCTCAAAACACACCGACATGCTGAGCACTGGGGGCTCAGCGGCAGCTACACACAGCTGGGAATTGCACATCCTGTGTACTGGTGTGCCCAGCTTGTCTCCTGTTTCGACAGCTCCAGGGAGGAGAAGGCCTGTTATTACTGCCCTAAGAGTTATTATTCTTCTTAATAAAAATGCAAGTAAAGTAAATGTGAAAGTGTTCTCCTGCGTGCTCAGAGCTGGCTGCCAATGGTCCCACGCTCTCATTCTCTCTCCATCATCTCTTGTCCCAGACAGGTGAAATGGGATGACTGCCATTGTGGGGAAGTCATAAAGTATAAAATGCTTCATTTGTTCATGAAATGGAAATTTGAAGAGCCAGAGAGAGGGGTCTTGCAGCATCTGCAGCCTTCTAATCAGCCAGAGGAGCTTTGCAGTTCCTCTACCATAGGGAAGCTTCATAGGACCCCACTGACCCGGTGGCTGGAGGGGTCCTGGGGAGTGTTGAGGGGTTCCATTTGGAAATGGGCCTGTGCTGATGGAGGAAAAGTGGAATCTCACGTGGTCAGAGGTGCAGCTTCACTGATGCTCACTGCTAGGAAGGGACAGGGTGCTCCTGGTCGAGCCTAGTGCCCTGGGTTGGTGGCACAGCACCAGAACTGGGCAGGTCCTGTTGTCTGCCAGGGATGCCTCATCAGAGCTACTGTTGCTGCTGCAACCAAATTGCTCCAAGGCGTGAAGCAGCCCCAGGCAGGTCCAGGGGCCCATTGGCGTCAGGGCTGTGGAGGGAAAGGGGAGGGTATGGGATGTCAGATTGTCAGGGGGTGCTTGAAACATGAGGGTGTGCAGTGGGAGTCGTATGCCCAGTGCCACAACCTGCACACTGAGCCCCCAAGCCTAAGTGGTAGCCAGCCCCTGGGCTTGGTGTGGAGCCTTTCATCCCTCCGCCACACTGTCCTGGGCAATTATGGGTGAGTGGGTCCTGGCTGGGGTGCAGAGCCCACATTCCCATCTGGAATATGCAACATGGAGACAATAGAGCAAAGTGTAACCACTGTTTACAGAAAAAAATTGTCAAGGATTTATTTATTGGAAGTGACTGAGGAATATGAATTCTACACTCCATTTAAAATGCTTTTTATTTCTCTCAGCCTTGGGGCTCTGAGTACATCTAATTTCACCCATAGCTATAATTCTCCACCAAACAGTTCCTGCTTCTCCTCTGGGTTCCCAAGGAGTCATTTTGGTTTATGTCCTCTCCTGGTGCAGCTCGTGCAGCGGCTGGAGACAGTTACACGTCGGTGAACTTTCCGAGCCCTCCCTCCCCACTGGGTGCACACACACATGCCGTGCAAGCGAGCTGCACGCTCTGGAAACAGCTTGACACCAGACTATATATTTATTTAAAAAAAATAAAACTCTAAATGTCTTTTTCATGTAGGGGTTTCTCCTGAGGAGCTGTGTATTTCACTGCAGACACTTTGATTGTCCCTACCTTGCAGCTAACAAACTATTAGTTTTGTTAGTATATTTATTCCACTAAAATTGGAGCCTGTGATTACAAATCCAATACTGTGATTGAGTCAGGATTTGGAAATAAATCTGTGTGGGGCTCATCTGGCATTTTGGTGCTGGGAGAGCTGGTGCTGGGTGCTGCTCCTCCAGTCCAGCTGCAGGTGCACTGGGGAGGCTGCACAGCCACAGGGCACTGCTGCGGCCAGCTCCAATCAGGTTATTGATCAGGAGATGTTTGGTACTGGGGATGGATCCTGTTTTCCCAGGCACACGGCCTGTGGCAGCAGAGCCTGGCTTTCCAAATTGAGACTGTTGGGGTGCACAGGTTTTTAAGCTGTTGCAATTTGCTCCACACTTTGACCCTGCCAGGGTCTATTGCTTTGTGGTATTCAGTGGATGACTTTGGTGACATGGCAGTTCTCTGCCAGGGTATGAGATGCCCCTTCCCAGGTGGTTGCTGCAGGCTTCTGAGCCCCTGGAAGGCGAGTAGGATGCATTCCTGTCCCTTGGGCAGAGGAATGCCAGGGAAGGACTGGGTAAGAACACAGACTTGTGACAGAGCAGGACTTAAATTCAAATTCTCTGGGTTGTTTTAGGAAAAGGTGCTGTTTCTCACTATTTCAGTTTCTCCTCTGAAAGCAAATATAGCAGTTCTCCCTTGGGAATGTGATTTCAGCCAGGAGCAATGTGGGCAGGAGGTCCTTTCTGCAAGCCTACTCCCCTGGGGACTCACTCTTACCCATGCCACAGGGTACAGCTGCATACAGAGGGACAGGGATCTGGGTGCTCCCTGGCTGGGACTGGGCCAAGGAGAAGGGGTAAGGAAGGAAACAAGAGAAGGGTAAGATGTGACTCTCACCTTTCTGATCTCACTCCAGATTAGTTTCAATGTCTCTTTGCTGAAAAGATTGAATGGCTAATTTATTTTAAAGAAAGTAAATCTTAAAGATTATTTTAAAGAAAGTAAATCTAAATTTCTGGAGGTAGGAAGTGACAGCAATTTAACTGTTTGGGTATTAGTCCTTACAAGATCTCAGCAAGAGAACTGGCAAGGCAGAAATCACAAGGGTAACAGCAAAAGCTCCCTTCTGTGCCACACATCTTGGAATAAGAATGACCTTGCTCCAGGTAAGATTGCCTGGACACTACCCACATCCTCCCTGGTCCTGCCAATGAGCGTCTTCCAAGGCAGCCCCAGTCCAGAAGCTGCTGTTACCTTCCATGTCTTCTGCAGCACAGAGCTTAGGCAGCACAGAATCCCAGTCCTGGCATCTTCCTTCAGCATGATGCAAACCCAGGACCTGGAGGCAAAGTCCCCATCCCATACCCCAAATCTGCTCCCACCGGCTGTGGTGCCTGCAGCTCCCAGTCTCTGCAGTGGCAGCAACACATGTGCTATCAGTGTGTATATAGGAAAAAAGCCTGTCAGGGAAGATTAAAACCCCAGACAGTCTTTATTGTAAGATTATTTTTTTCCATTTATTTATCCCCTTTTTTTCCCCTTTTAGCAAGAGTAGTCAGGTTTTGATATGATTAGAATTGCAAATCTTGCATGTTAAAAGGGAAGCACTGAAGTAAAAGGATGCTGCCTGTGTAATGAGACACATTTTAAATCCAGGCTAGGTAAATTTTGTGTTGAGCATAAAGGGTATGAAATAAACTAGCAGTAAGCTCAGCAAATGCCCCAAGGCGCGTCCCCATTAGTATTCCCATTTGTGAGCTCACTTCATAAGACTAATGGAGTTGCTACCTGGGGACATTAATTGTGCATGACACCATTGCCGAGCCTTTGTGCACTCTTACTAATATCACAGTGCCTCCTTGACAAAACGCCTGCAAAGATTACAAACATACCTAAAATAACTGCCACATTCACACTCATATTTGACAGGGATCTTCAAGTTCAGTTACAATAGAATTACCATCATTTCTTACACCTCTGGCTTTTTATTACATTAAACAATGGTTGATATTGCTTCCTTAAACCAGTGTCACACCGTGTAAAATCTATCTGTCTCAGGCTTTTCTATTAAGCCTCCCATTTATCAGGGGAATGTATAGCTTCTATACTTGACTCTTCCTACAAATATTANCCCGCCCCCCCCATTTTAAAGGCACAGCAATATTTTTGAGTTCTTGTCATTCATAGCGAGAGGCTCTGCCATTGTGTAAGGTGCTCACAGGTCTCCTAGCATTAATTATAACCTAATCTGTGGGGGAAAGTCTTCCTGGGTCTGTGTTCCCTGTTTTGAATCCTGGTGTCCAGGATTAAGATGATGGATGAGAAGATTTGCTAAATTTGCAGCAGTCAGAACAATATTGTGTTTAGGAAAGCAGATGAATTGGCGTCTTCTGGAGCTCTGACACATTGTGCTTGGCATTTCCAGGGTACAAGCATGGCTCTGACAGGGCTCCCCCACCTGCGTGTCCTGTGGCCAGTCTTGCTGCACTCCTGGCCTTACACATCAGCTGCATGAACTGCTCCTCCCATCGGTGTCAAAGCTCATGGAGAAACCACACCTGCAGGGTACCAGAGGAAACTTCATCTTTGGAAGAGACATTAGAACAAGGTACAAAAGTGCATTAATCAAAATGCTTTGAGGATTCAGAGTCCAGCTCCTTGCAGTGGGGATTTAGTCCTTGGCTAAGTCAGGTTTTTAAAATATGTTTATTTTAGCAATAAAGTGTTTGTCTGTTTCCAGGACTCCACCACCTGTGCTTCAAGCACCCTTGGTTCTGCTCTTCCCCACTGCACTAGAGTCTCCCTCTGTTTTGGAGAACAGGCATGCCAGGCTCCAGGTAAGACCAGTTTGATTGCTGTGATGTGCATTAGTAAGGTCCTTGTTACACCTTTCCCTGCAGGTGGCTGGTGTGGAGGTGAGGCCATGAGTTTGTCTCCAGACACCCAAGTACACTCTGACCTTGCCAGGTGCCAGCATTAATACCCAAAGGAAAAGTCTTGCTCCACACTAAACAACAAAACAATTTATCAAGGGAATCTCCTCTGGAAATCAGGGTTTGCTTCAAATTCCAAAACTCTGAGATGGACAAGGTGTATGCTGAGACATTCAAAAGAAGATGTGGTTCTATTTCCTCAGGACTGCAGCTGAGCAAAGCTGAGTTTAGATCTCAGCTGCAGTAGCTCTGATGTGCAGTTTCAGATTGACTCTGTGGTGCTTCAGTGGTGGCCTTTCCTATTTCTGTTCTGTGAGCCTATGACAGGATTTATTGGCAGCAATATTAAGTATTAATTTGCAGCAGTGCCTGTCAGCAGCTGATCACAAACTTCTTAACAAATGTTATATTCTACAACCTGCTGCAGCAATGAGACACAGGAGTCGACACTGGGCAGAGCTGCCTCCCAGAGGTTTGTGGACTCTTCCTTCACCAGGCTCGCCCTGTCCCTGCCGTGGGCAAACTTGTGAAGATATCCAAGCAAGAGGAGTTACCAGGATGCAGCAGTCAGCTAGCCTTTGCATCAGGCATTTCAGAGAGTTTGTGCTGTGAAACACACAGCACACACATAAGGATGATCCGCCCCATGGAGCTGGCACTCTGCTTTTTCCTGCTGTCTCTATGACTTCTTGCCAAAAAAGGTTAAAATGCTGGAGTTTTCTCTGGAATTCTGAAGTTAGGACTTAAAAATACTTGAAACACTTGGTTTAATAGACCTTCACATCAGCGTATTCCCAGTTCCACATAGCTCCCTAGTGACACGGGACCTTTTGTCAAGCACATATGAAATTAAGTGAAATAAAAATCATATTAAAAATTATTACCATCTAACAGCCATTAGTCTGCACATTGCTGTCACATCTTGATGGATTTCTCACTTAGTTCAATGAATGTTCTAACGACAGTGATAAAATCACTCAGAAAAAATATAATAAACTGTTAACCCTTTGTGTAACTGCTTGTTTTTCCAAAGCCTCTAAGAACTGTTCAGCAATAAGGTACTCTCTGGGGTGCACAGCAGGAGAGGAGAAGCTGCTAATACCTTCCTTGGGTCCTCTTGAGGGAGTGAGAGTTCTGTTCCTTTCTTCCCAGCAAGGGACATCGTGCTGGGCTGAGGACTGTCCCAACATGACAGTAGTGCCAGAGTGACCAGTGCATGAATGGCAGGCAGGAGAGCAGTGCTGGCTCAGTTCTGTGTGGGCATCAGGGTGGACAAGGTCCTATGGCTCTCATGGGTTTTGAGATCTCTTCTAAGGCAGACCATGGCCAAGGCCTTGTGGCAGGGTGGCACAAGGAACCCACCTGGCATGGGAGCATGCAGTGAACATCAGTTATCTCTAATGGCAGAATGGAGCTTGTGTAGCCCCATGTTTTGGTGAGCGCCACAAAGAGATGCTGTGTCTGCTGGTCTCTTGAGCCCAGTGCTCAGAACCCTCACCACATGTGGGCTCTGGAGTCAGGACCTGCAGGCAGCAGCACAGGCAGCAGCACAGGCAGTATTGCCAAGGTAGCCACAGCACAGCCCTTTGCGCAGCAGCGCAGCAAGCTTAGGCTCTGCAGGAGCCCCACTGAAGACCCCGTTTGCCTTGGGAAGTACTGGACAGACTTCACCAGAATGATTCTATGGACCAGTAGCACCCAAAAATTAGACAGCACTTCTTATATCCTCCCCAAGGCTGATTCAGTGTGGAGCAGGAGAATTGCAAAGCTGTCAGCAGCATCTGAAGGGAGCTGTGGGTGCGGATGGCTTAACAAAGCAGGAGAGCTGATTCTCTGCTCTGGCACAAGTGACAGAATCCCATGGAAGGACTTTAGCTTCTGATGTGGAGGATGAGAACCAAGCCCAGCTCTTGTGAGTACACCAACTCTGAGCTCCTGCTGTGGTCTCTGGGTGCCATCATCACATACAGAGGTGCAGAAGAAAGGGACACTGCTGTCTTATGTTTTGGGCAGTGAATTCAGGACGAGTACCTCCAAAGCAGAGAAGGAACATCTCTGCTCCTCTGTCTTCCTCCCAGCTCCTGCTCAGCACATTACGGTGCAGGAAACAAACTGCTCCATTTTCCTGGCAGATCCAAGGTGATGGAGGCTCAGCCCGATGTCATGGTGTCTTTGGGAGCATTGTGAAGCGTTCCAATGTGGGACATGGCAATGAGCAGACGATGTCTTCAGGTGCTCAGGCTTGGAGGAGCAACTGTAGATGTACAACATGGCTTCCTGAGAAGGGTACCCACAGTGGGTTATTAACACAGAGCTACTTAACAGGCAATCAGCATGGCCTTGTTAATAAAATACCTTCATTTGAACCACATGAGTTACGTTGTGTGCTGGCTGGAGCTCTCCAGCTAATAGCAGCCTCGGCAGCCCGGCATCACAAGGTTTGTTATGTCCTGCAAACTTAATACATGCTTACTTCTCCAGAAAATAGCTGGTAAGGAAGTAAATGACAGACTGCAGGAGCAGACGTTGCAATATAATAAACTCGGTTGGCACTTTTCCTTAGCTGTATTTAGCCTGCCACGTTTCGTGGAAGCCTGGCTGCAGGCCAGCATGTGCCAGCATCAGCCGCACGGGGACGTGCCCAGCACTTGCACCAGCAGTAGTGGGACCCTCATGCTGTTTGCAGGTGGCATCAGCTGCTGTCACAACAGCTCCTCCCCGCTGATGCTGACTTTCAGAACCCATTCAACAGAAGAGAGGCCAATGACTCTTCTCAATGCTCAACCTTCATGCTTTGAAATGAAGCAGGAGGGTTCTCAGCCCCAAGCACCCAGTGAATGCTGTTGAGGATATTTCTGCTTGTGGGGAGCCAGGAGGGAAGAAAACACATTTCTGTGGGAAGAAAACACATTTCTGTGAGTGTTGTCACTCAGCAAATTGTTCTGTGAGACACCTGATTGTGGTATTAGAAAGACAGATTGATGTTCTCAGGAAGATCAATGAATTTGCTAGGCTTTCTGGTGACACACAGCATGCCTCCCTCTCAGCATAAGTGACAGCCCAATGCTGACACTGACACCGGTACTGCACCCACAGGCATTCATGCACCCTAGCCAGGGACCACCTGCCTGGTGGGACCAGCTCACCCTGGCACAGCAGCTTCAAGGAATGGTGCTGATGGTGGGCGAATGTTTGTAGAAGAGCAACAGAAATTAGCAGCAATTGGAGGGAAGCTGAGACAGAGATAAATGGGTTTCTGGGCAGAATGCCTTAAGAAAAAATCAAGCACTTGGGCATGGGAGCAGCAGCCTGTCAGCTCTGGTGGGCACTGTGGAGGATGGGAGCACAGCAAGGGTCTGCAAGTTGTGAATTCTTTCTGAAACTACCAAGAGAGAAAATACATGGGTTGTTGGAGAAGAAGGCTGGTGGTTTCCCATGGCATTTCAGGGGATAGGACGAGCTCCTGCAAGCTGGGACTTGCAGGGGTCAAACTGCTTGGCACAGCTCAGGTACTTGCTGTGGGTGCTGTGAACTGACATGGTTCAGCAGCCCTCTGCCTTGCCAACCTGCCTGCAGTAGGTGCTGGGGGCTGTGGGCAGCCTTTCTGGGGGAACCAATACCACAGAGGTCATGTCTGCCACTGCGGCGGCACAGCCATGGCAGAGCTGTGGTGCCCAGGAGGAGCCCAGCAATGGAAGAACCAGGTGCTAAATGGGAAATCTGATTGTTCATCCTTTGTCTTCCTCCTTCCATGCCGAGAGTGAATTAAGCCACAGCCAATCCCGAGGAAAAGCAGACCTCTCCTACCATCCATCATGGACGAGAGCATGGCTGGGCAGATCTACAAGCCTCTGAAGGCCTGTGTGGAGCTGTTGTCCCAAATCTCATCTCCATGGCTCATGGTGATTGATCTCAGCTATTCAGATCTGTGGAGCTTGATGATTTCTCTCTCCTAACCTCTACCTGGTTCCTGGCTGTATTTCATAAGGAAAAGATTCTGGTAGGATGATTACATTTTAAAACTAAACTTAATCAGCTCTGCAATGGTGAGACTGAGTCCTTGCACCTCCTGTGGCTCAGACGTGTTTTCAATGCTGCCCATAGTTATTCTGTGCTCTGGGAAGTTTGCTTTATGGCCTTACATGGAATTTTGGCAGAAACACAAAGGGTGACTCTTGGCCTGGATTTCTGAGCAGGAAGGTGCTGCTATGTCACCAGACAGACAGCACTGGAACGAGCAACAGAACTGATTGATTTGGACATCAAGTCCTCGCTTCCCTCCAGATGTTCTTCCAGATGAGCAGCAATAGTAACCATAGTTTGTCTGCTGCTGGCTGACCTGTGGAACAAAGACTGTCTAAAGAAGTCCTGGCTGAGCTGTTGGGCTGGAAGGCCTCTACTTCATGCACCTTCACATTTGTAGGACATTAACTATCTCTTTTCCTGAATTAGGGGCATTATTAGCATTTCTATTAACAACAACAACAAAAAAGACATTTTGGCTGGAACTGACCTCAAAAAATAACTTAATCCATCTCTGCAGTGAAGCAGGGTCTCATAGTCCTGGATAATCCCTTGCAGAGGTTTCTTTGACCACTCTGCAAAACTCACCAGTGATTGTCCATAGTCTGGTATCTGCTCGAGACTACAACTTCCTGCGAGCTCAGCACAATATTTCTGTCCTTCCTTTTATAGAAGAGAAAAGGACAGCCATTTTCTTTGTACCAAAGTTTTGTCTGCTCATGGACCTTAATGAATAGACCCTCTCTGCTCTGCATTAAGCAATTCCAGTCCCACCAGCTTTCCATCATGTGTTGCATCTTCTAAACCTCTTGGGTTTGTGTGCTGCTGGATTCTCGTTCACTTTCTATTTCCCTCTAAATGGGAAAGCTGAGCCCTCTACTTCTGTAAGAAGTAAATCTGAGCTTTCTCTCAGGCTAGAGATGTAGGCTATGTTCTTTCTGCCTCCTAGCATGGGATCTGTAGCAGAGTGCCACACTGCTGAGAGATGCAGTGGATACTGCAAACCCTGGATCCTTGGTGGCTTCTGCTGACTCAAGCAGCAATCCACACTCTGCATTTGGATTTGATTTTTCCTCTTCCATGTAGAACCATTCTGTGCTTGTCTTTACTGAGTTACACCTAATTGGTTTCAGACTGCAGTCAAAGTCATGCATATTATTTTCAATTCCACTCCTGTTCCTGAAATGCTCCTAAATCTCTTTGTCACCTGCAGGTTCTGGTTCAGAGAAAAAGGCTGGGCAGCCACACATGCTGCTTCTAGGGGCTCCTTAGGCTGACACCAGGCAGGTGGCACCTGTTCCTTAAACATAGAGCTGGTGGATTGGAGCTGCTGCCTCAGGAGCAGTGGGGAGTACCCAGCTGTGTATTCAGCAGATGCAGTGGATGCAGGGATGCAACACTCTCATTCTGGGGGAGGAGACATCCCAGGTCAGTCCTGGGGGCAGCCTGGCCATGAAAAGGCAAAGGGAAGGAACAGGCACCAAGTGTTTTGCTGGTGTAAATTAAACCAGGCTGCTACTGCTGCTATAAAGAGGTCTGTGTAACTGCAAGTGCACCACTCCAGAGACAACCACGGGGAGGTTTTATCATTGTAAACCAAAGAGGATGTCCTGTTTAGTGCAAGAGGTTTTAGAAGATAGGTTATAGATGAGTAATGAAAAGCAGAGGACACAGAAAAAGAACAGTTTCTTCTTTTCCTCCCTGTTTAGTGGATCTGGGAACTCTTTTTTGTTTCTTAGAACCGTGTGTTTGGGAGCATTGCCTGCTGCTAAGAGAGAGGGAATGAGGTGGGACTGTGAGCCTTGCTCTCCAAGTGATGTGTGTGCATAACAGTTTTAAATTGCATCCTAACCAACTGTTAAATGTTCTTTAAAGTGTGACTATTTAATGAGCAGAACACAGTAGAGGAGGGGTCCTGACCACTGCTGATGGTAGCCACTGAAATGCCTGTTGGCTACTGGTGTCTCCATTGTAGTCACTTGTGTGGCCAGAGACCCTAGGGCTGGAGTGCTATAGCCTGTGGCACCCAGTGCTACCACCAGAGAATGCCCCCAAGATGGCCTGGGCTGAGAGCCCCCTCAGCCAGAGTCCCATCCCCCAAGAGAGTCAGGTCCTTGGATGCTGCCAAAGAGCCTCACCACTAGGAATGGCCTCTCCATGTGTGCTCAGAGCAGAATGATGCCTCCTCCCTGCAGGGCTGTTGCCCACAGGCTGCCCCTGGGACCCAGAAGGAGAAGGACTGACATCAGGCCAGGACCAGCCACAGAACAGACACTAAGGATGCAACAAGACTCTCATGAAAAGCAGAAACTGGAAGTATTAGCTATGCCCAAACTCTTCTATAGGATCTGGCAAACAACCCTTTCCCTCTTCGTGCTGGAATATGCCTTACTTGTCAATGGAAAAGTTTCCTCCTAATGAATTTGCTACAAAAAGGAGAAAAATGGCCATGGCCTCAACGTGAAGAAAGCAGCAAATTTGATGGTGGCAATTAAGGAGGCACATGAGATGGGGAATCTGCAGGCATCCCGGAGGGAAGGGGTTAAATTGCCATGGAAACAACCATGCATTATTTACATGGCCTAATGAATAAAACATTTAAGTAGTAGGCTAATAAATTTCAGAACACAAAGCAAAGTAAGCTATGATTTAAATATATGCCTCTGATGAATATAACTTGAGTTATAGAGCTGAAGCAGTGGGAGACCCAGCTCAGTTTTACACCCTCATCTCACTAACATGAAGGTATATCTTCTTTTTAATAAATGATTTTCCCAACAAGCACACAAATTGGCATGAAATTCTCTCCTGTCAGGCATCCTGAAGCCTTCTCTAATAGCTTTTTCTTGTGAATTTCTGTTGAGGTAGGAACGCTTTTGTTTTGGGGGTATTTTTTCCCCTCCCGCACACTCTGCCAGATCTGGGAGCAGGGTAACATTAGCAATCAATTTGTTAAACTGTTAGCAGAACATATGTCGGAAGGTTTCAAACAGCCCCAGACTGAAAGATGTGTTGTTTATTGTGCATTGTATGGATGTGCGACCCATATGGCTCCAAGTGCAGGAGCCCTTTGTTTTCCGCCCACTGCAGCTTTCCGTGTGCATTCTCCACGTGGAGCAGGAACTGGGAAGGGAAGAAAAAGTGCATCAGCAAGAGCATATCGCTTTGGAGGAGCTTGTCCCAAGGGCACTGGCATTGAGCTTGTTCCAAGGACACCCAAGGCACTGCCTGTTGCGAGTGGGGCTGAGTTTCCATCTGACCTGGGATTTGCTGACTGCTAAACAAACTGCTTTGGGAGAGAAGTTTGTGATCTGCCTTGGGCAAGGGAAGGAAGAGCCCCAGAAGCATGCGATGGTTGTCTCAGACTTGAATTTGGAGCATCTCTCTCTCTTTTCCCACTGCTTAAATAGTCCCGAGGAGCAAGGCAGGTGTGCATGACAGGGAATATCGCCTGCGTGAAGGGGAGCGATGGAGCCGAGCGAGCCCATCCATCGCTGTTTGATTTCCATGCAGAACAATGATTTGCCCACCCTGAGCAGTGACAGCTCTCCAAACTCTGAGGATGTTTCCGCCTGTGCTCTTTGCTGCACAACCTCCCTCCTGGAGAGCTCAGCTATGCTGGCAACACCAGCAGTGGGGCCAGGGAGCACTCAGAGAGCAGGACATCAGCAGCCTGCCAGTTCTTGCTTTTGCCAAGTGCTTAGATGAATCCTGAGCAAAGGAGGGAACCACAAGGCTCCTCTCACAGCCCAGGCTGATGGGGTGGTCACATAGCCACTGTCTGGGGCAGGGGAGATGGAGGATCTGCTCTGGGTGTTGGGCCTCAGTGGGACACTTTTATTACCCATACCATTTTCTTACCAAGGAAAGGTTGAAATCTGTTGTTGCTATTTTTAGGAGGATGATATCTATCAATTCAGGTAGCAGATTGCTGGCCACAAAGATAGATGAAACAACAGCTGGTGCTTCTGAAAGAGATCAGGACAGTGGAATAGCTGCTGCATGCTGAGCCCACACACCTTGGCTGTCAGCAGCCGATTTGGATGCAGGAGCTCAGTGAACCCAAGGGCTTTGCAGCCACTCAAAGGTGCTTGCTTTGTTGGGTACCCCCTAGCACACCAACCTCCTCTCAAGCATCAGCTGAATGGCTCTCCTACACCTTCTCTCCCATTATTGGCAGCTCTATGTCCCACACTGTTCTAGCTACTTAACTGCTGCAACCCGGCATGGGAACCCTTGCCTAATGGGCCATCCCAGTAGCTATCCTTGAGTCATCCATGTGAGCCATTGCTGGAGGCTCCACCGTGCCAGGCTCTCTGCAGAGCTCCCAACCTCTCTGATTGATTGCTGCTGCAAGCCAGGTCACCAGTGACCTTCAGCACAGCACGGATCTCCCCTTCCTTGCAGCTTCAGCTTTCCTGGCTTGTTCCTAAGCAATTAGCTTCTTCTGCAGCTACGACAGTGCAAGCTTCATCATGTGACAAACTCATTTCTGGAGTCAGTCAGCAAACAGTTGGACTTGCCCTCTATCAGTCAGTTCCTGATGTTTTTATGACACTTTTTGCTTGGACAGATCTCAGCACCTCAGCACAGCCAGCCTCAGGAAGCCAGTAAAGTCCAGAAGACAAAAGGGCTTCTGGATAAATGGGGTATATGAAAGGTTTCTTGGTTTCAACCCAAAAGTTTGCTTCGATTTCACTGGTTTGGGTTCTCTTTAAAAAATAATTAAAAAAAAAGAATCAGTTAAGCTTAGATGTTGAAATATTTGCTGAAATGAAATTTTGAATGGTGTACACCTTTGTGAAGATGCCATATTTCACCCTAAAAAGCGAAGCCTGCAGGTGGAGTTCTTAAACCAAAGAGTACTGCTGACAAAGCGGACAAGCTTTGGAGACACGATCTCTTCATCGGGTCAGTCTGTGCCCAAAAGCAAGTGCACTTCTAACAACTGGCCAGCAAGTTAATAAAAGATAAGTTCTCCTTTGCCTTGATCATCAGCCCACCATGTTTTTAGGTTCAGAGAGAATTATTTTCTGGAGAAATCCTGTAGTTAAAAAAAAAGTGACAAAAAAAGAAGCATGAAGGATCACATTGCCTACTTGGAGACAGGAGATGTGTGTGTAGGGGGGGAGAAACCAGATGAATTGTGTTGTCTCAACAATTTGTTATGAATTATCCAGTCAACTGTAATGAAAACATATGGACAAAAACCTTCAAGAAACTCCTCCAATGCTTAAAATTTGAGTGATGCTGATATTGATGGGGTGGATTTTACGCAGCTTGGCTAAATGGTGCCGCAGTGGCAAGAAAGGGCACTTGGAAGGATAGGGAAGGGACAAATTTCAGTGTGCATTTTTTACATACCAGAAAGTGTTTCGATCAAGCTGATGGTTGTCACTACGCAAAGCTATTGACTTCTTTATTTTGAGGTGAAAGTCTTGTGTTGAGGGTGGTTAAAAATGTCAATAATTAGTCTTAAAACATCATTTCCAGTTATATTAATGCCTGTACTTAAATGGTGTTAGGCAGTACTCCCGCAAAGAGTTAATTTCTGCTGCTCAGTCTTTTTCTTTGTTTTTAAAGCCCAGATTTGAAGTCACTAAACCACAAGTTGACTGAGATTGAAAACAAATGTATTTACACTGAAATTACAGCCCTTGGTGATGAAGGTTCTCTGCTACTATAAAATAAAAATGAAAGAAAATGATTTAAAATTAAATTTAAAACAAAACAAAACAAAATAATTTTAAATTAAATTAAATTAAAAATACATTGAATCAAATTAAATTAAAAAGAAAATTAATAAAATAAAATAATAATAAAATTTAAAATAAAATTAAATAAAATACAATTTTTTTA